>PVLD010008768.1:0-81559 GCA_004027595.1 Dinomys branickii
CACCATACTTGGAATCTTCAAAGAAGAAAAAAAGGATATACTAAAATAATTTGGCTAAATCAAAACATACAGGACAAACTTGGTATATAAGGTCACTGCCTCTTCTGCCTTCCTCCAAAGAGAAGATGCTACAGTGCAGCAGTAAATTCTGCTGACATGAACAGCTCTCTCCCTGACAATCAGCCAGTTTTCCTTTTTTGCCTTTTTTCTCTTTTCTTTACCTTTTCTTTTTTCTTTTCTTCCCATTCCTTTTGTGCACCAGGGCTATAACTAGAACCGCGAGGAGCAAGATTAAAGCCTGTAGAGGTGTGTAGTAAATAGAACAACTAAACTTCCCCCACCATCTGTGGTTAGAGAGGCATGGGTTATTAAACAGCCTTGCACCTCAGGACTCTGCAGCCCTAGGTTGTCCCCATATTCCCCCAGGTGGGAGCAGAAACCACAGAACCACCCACCTCACCCAAGAAAGTTAGGGACTACGGCAGAGGCATGTGACAGTGGCAGTGGAACTTGTAAAGCAATGAATGGGCAGCTAGTACCCCACCTTGGGAGAGAAGTAAGAATTGGCACTGAGCAGCCTTGGACTGCAACAGCAGCCGTCTACTACAAAAACTTACAAGGATCAACACAGAAAACAAAACAAAACAAAAAAAATTGAAATAGAAAATGACAAGACAAAGAAGCAAACTTCAACCTCAGACCTCCAACCCACGCAAAACAAATCCAAGAGACAGTGAAAGAGGGAAAAGTGGAAGGCATACACCTGAAATTTCAGAAATGATAGCAACCAAAGTAATAAACAAATCCATGAAGCTATAGAGGAGATCAGATCAGAAATAATTACTCAGGAAAAAACAATGTCAGCACTCATAAAAGAATTGCTCAGCAAATGTAGAGTAGAAATAGATAAAAAAAATAGATGATGATAGGAAGAGGATGGAAACCGTGAGTGATCAATATAGGAAAGAAATCGAATGCATGAAACAGATTCATACAGATAACCAGGGAAATTAAATATTCCATCAAAGGCTGTCAAACCCGCTTGAACTGAAGACAGAGTTTCAGACCCTGAAGACAGGATTGTGGCTAGGGATCATGAAAGGAAAGATCTCTTGAATATAACAAAAGATCAGGAAATAATTCAACATCTGCAAGACAGTGCAAAGAAAAATAATATAGGAATAATTGATGTCCATGAAAAAGCAGGAGTTAACATGAATGACATAGAAAGCTATTTGCAGAAGTTATAGCAGGAAATTTCCCAAGCATGGGAAAAGAATCTGACACACAGATAAGTGAGAAATATAAAATATATGTATATATAGAGAGAAAACTCTAATTAGCTATAGCCCAAATAAATCTACACCTAGTCATAATAATCGAGATCCCAGAATAAGAACAGAATGTTAAAAGCTGTTAGAGAAAAGAAAAGCCCATCAGAATTACAGCACATTTCTCAGCACAAATCCTCAAGTCAAGAACAGCTTAGAGTGAAGTCTTTCAAGTCCTGAAAGAAAACAATTTCCAACCCAGATAAATGCACCCTACAAAACTACCTTTCAAAATGAATGAAGAAATAAGATACTTCCATGACAAAGAACAGCTAAAGAAATTCATAATTACCAAACCAACACTACAAAGGGTACTGAAACACATTCTATACAGAGATATAAATGACCATAATTCCAAGAACAACAACAGAAAGAAACTACCAAGCAGGGCAAGGAATTAAACAGAAGGGAAAAGTAGGGAACTAACAGTACAAAAATAACATGACAAAGATAAGACAATATATATCACTTGTAAATATCAATGTAAATGGCCTCAATGGACCAGTCAAAAGAAATAGACTGGCAGAATGGATCAAAAAACAAGATCCAACAGTATGCTGTATGCAAGAAACACATTTAACTCAAAAAGAAATTCATACACTAAAAGTCAAAGGATGGAAAACAATACCCCACGCAACAGAAACCCAGAAAAGAAAAGCAAGTGTAGCTATTTTGTTTGTAAATAATGTGATCTTCAAGCAGAGAATGACAAAGATAAAAGTCACTACATACTTTTAAGGAAAAACTATAAGGGAAAGAGATAAAAATCATAAATATGTATGCACCAAACATGGGAGGATCCAAATATGTGACAAATATTAACAGACATGAAAAATCAAATGAACAATAACCCAATTGTAATGGGGGATCTTAATGCCCCACTGTTACAAATAGATAGATCAACTAGCCAAAAATCAGCAAAGAAATACCAGAACTGAACCAAACCTGTGAACAAATGAACTTAGTAGATGTTTACGAAGTGTTCCAGCCAACACCATCAGAATACACATAAGGCATCCTCTATTATCAAGAAATCAATCAATAACAAATGCTGGAGGGGCTGGGGGGTGGGGGGAGGAACCCTTCTCCGCTGTTTGTAGAGTGCAGACTTTTGCAACCACTGTAAAAAATCAGTGTGGAGATCCTTCAGAAAACTAGAATTAGAGGTCCCATTCCACCCAGCTATTCCCCTTCTGGTTTATCTTCCCAGAAGAATTAAAAACATTATACCACAGTAATATATGTGCACCCATGTTTATAGCAGCACACTTTATAATAGCTAAATCTTGGAAACAACCCAAATGCCTACCAAACAAGGAATTGATAAAAACTATATGGGTTTTTTTTTTATACAATAGAGTATTGCTTGGCCATAAGGATAAATTTGAGACTTTTGTAGGTAAATGGGTGCAACTTGAGACCATACTCACAAGTGAAATAAATTGGGCTCACCTGTGTAAACACCATGCTCTCTCCCTGGTGTGAAAAACTGAAAGAGTAAACAAGGTCTAAAATATATAATAGATATTGTGAAATGGGGAGACATTGTTCAAAAGGAAAATTGAACTAGGATGGGTGAAAGGCGAAAGGACAGTAGGGAAAAGGGAAATAATGCAAGTCAGTTGTACTATTAGTGTCTCTTAGTTCATTAAAAAGGAAAGTTTGTGCTAGTATCAGTTGGAGAAGTTTTTATGCCCATATCTTCTACGCTGAGCAACTATTTTAAAGGTAACATGAATATATTAACTATTGTTACTCTATTTTGTTATGAAATTTTGTTTTATCTTTTTCCCATAAAAAGTAAATAAATAAATAAACAAATTTTCAAATATAGCCACAGATGTAGCTTAACATAAAGGCTCTGGGTTTAATCTCCAACTTAAAACCAAAAAAAAGCAGGGAAAGAGTTCAACCAGGGAATTTGAAAGTAGGATTTCATACTGAATTGCCTTTTAGGGGTGGAATTAAGTTTGGATATATTTGCTCTCATATATACTCCAAACCAGAACCTGTTCTAGACAATTGGTATATATGACTGAAATATGGAATTGTAATGTAGTAGGAGACAGACAGACAGACCGACATAAATATTCTTTGAGGTGTCCATTGGTTGTTTTTCAGAAAATAAGCCAGGTAATAGAGTAGCCAGGGATAAAAGTGGGCTGGAATGATTTTATTTTAGAAATACTATCAAGAAATCCCTTTCCATGAAGGGATATTTAGCTGAGATCTGAAGGCAGTGAGCTCTCTGGCTGTGCTTATATTTGTAAGAACACTTCTTAGGCAGAGGGAACCACCAGTGCAAAGGCCCTGAGGCAGGAATTAATTGCTATACTTAAGGAACAATGAGAGATCTGAGTCTGGTTTCAACACTTCATACAGGACCCCATCCCAGTGAAGCAAGTGAGAGGCTTGCCCCAGGCTCAAAAAATAAGGGGCTCTGAATAAAAATTAGAAATCCAACATAGTGGTTTAATGAAATATTTTAAAATCAAAATTAATGCAAAAAATGATGTTAAATAAACCATCCAATATATAGGTCAAGATGAGCTGTTAGTGGATTGCTTCATGACCCTGTGACAGGAACAGTCATTGGTGCCAAATTCAGGCTCCAGCCCGGCTTTTTGACCACTGACACTTCAGGCTGGACATGGAGTCGTTTTCTTTATTACCTTCTCTGACTTGTTTCAAAATGCTCGGGGCTATTTTGATAAGCGAAAGGCGGCACACATGTTTTCCTCTGCCTCGGGGGTCCACATGATTGAGCAGGAGGCTGTGCTCCAGGGAGAGCTGAGTTTGGACAGGCAGAAGCTGGAGCAGGGGAGTGGGTGTGACCATGGAAATTCAAACCACAGGAGTGGCTGAGATTAGTTCAAGGAAATGCCTGAGGCGGAGGAGCCCGGAGCTCTGCGGCGGCGAATAAACCAGGGGGAGGAAAAGATGATCCCACCTGCAGCCCGCCCTTCCTCAGCTCTCGTCAATTACTGTGAACATCCTCAAAATGTCCTCAAAATGTTCAAAACTGGGCAGCAGGGGAATTAGAAGACTGAGAAGCAGCAGCCGGGAGAAGGGACCCAAGGAAGAGAGAGAGCACAGAACTGAAGAACGAGAGGGGAGCGGGAGCAGGGAAGGGGAAGGAAGAAGTGGGAAAAGGAAGGAAAAGTTGGAGACAAAGCTTTCGTAAACAAAGAGGGGAAGAAGGGTTGAAGGGAGGGAGGGAAACGTGAAAAACAATCAAGGTATATTATGTACACGTACAAATTCCCAACGATGAGTGTGATCATTACGTATACCTAAAATGAGCCGATAAATTTAACTAATTTTTTAAAAAGGAGGGAGTATAGGGCACTTCCTTCATTTCATTCGATGCCTTAGTCTACTGATAGAATAGAATACCTGAGACTGAGTAAAAACAGAGATTTGTGTGGCTTACAGTCCTGAGAGCTGGGAAGTCCAAAAGCACGCTGGGAATCTGGCCGTGACGGAAGGGCAAGTGAGCATGCGCGAGACACAGAGGCCCTCCAAGGGACTCTTCCTTTCTCCGGGATCCAGAGACTGAGGTTAAGGCTCTACTCCTGCAATAACAGCCTGAATTTGTGCGTGAAGACAGAGTCCTCAAGACCTAATCCCCTCTTCAAGGTCCCAGTTAAATTTCAGTATAAGTTTTGGACAGGATGTTCAAACCATAGATCAGAGACCCTGGTTTTATCTATAAGATTGATAAATACTTAAACAAGGTTTAAGAAATGTACAGTGGGTTGGATGACAGAGCCCCAAATTGACATCTCCCAGCCCTAATCCCTGGAACTTGCGAATGTGACCTTATCTGGGAAAAGGCATTTTGCAAATATAAATAAGTTAATGGTCTTGAGGTGCAGTCATCCCAGCAGGGCCTAAGTCCTAGGAGAAGTGTTCTAATCAGACTGAGGCAAAAGGAGATAAACACACAGAAGAGGATACGGCCCTGTGAGGGAGCAGAGGTAAGAAGAGCGAAGCATCCAGAAGCCAAGGAAGCCAGCTAGTGATGGCGGCCACCAGGAGCTGGAAGAGGCCCGGAAGGACTCTCCCCTAGATCTAGTGCAAGGCTCTCGCTCTGGGCCTGATCAACCTGCATAATAACTTTCTGTTCTGTAGGAACAAAGCCATTCACTGAAGCACTGTTTGTGGCAATCTCAGCACCTTAAGCTTTACGTTACCTAAGCATGACCCCCAGTGGCTCCAATAACGACATAACTCCATTTTTTCTCTCGCTGTGGGCCTAGCTCTTTTCTACCCCTAGATAAAATGGCAAACTATTCTCATATTTCCCTCAGCTATTTAAAATAATAAAAAGGACTTTGGTAATTTTAATTATAAGATTGGCTGTTTACTAACTGGAATATGTAGCCTGGGGTAATATTAAAATTGTTATTTTCAGAGCCAGAAAAAGTAGCTCACACCTGTAATCCCAGCACCTGGAAGGCTAAGGAGGATCACAAGTTTAAGCCCAGCCTCAACAATTTAGTGAGCTCCTGTCTCAAAATGTAGAAGGAAACCAAAAAATTAAGGTCTAGGAACGTGGCTTAGTACAAACACTCTAAGTTCAATCCCCAGTACCACACACACACAAAAGGAATTTACTTATCTGGACTAAGGTTCTCCCTTCCACTCTGCCTTGGAGGAGGGGCATGGCTGGCTGCTACTTCTTTTCTTTTCCTTTCTAGCTCCCTCCTCTGAGCCCCACAGAGCCTGAATCTGAATTCTTCAGATTGGGGAGGTATTGGGGCAGAGGTGGGGAGTGCTAAGGTGCAGAAAAGGCCTTAGGTGTGTCTTAAAGCCTGGCAATGGCTGGTATCCGAGGTGTCAGGCCTGTTCATACCAACTGTAACAACACACAGTGTGTTCATTTGCCCTTGTACTGAATCACACTGACTTAACAGTGGAGGTTTTTCTCATCATGTCACAGACAACATGCCTTAGCAACTGAGGAGTGGGGGGAGGCAGATTCTGCGCTACAGTCCCCTGGAGCCCCTCTTCCTCCAGCCTGTGGCTTCTCCACTCTCTAGGACCCTGCCCTGTTCTGCCATTGGTGAGGAAAGATAAGCATGAAGAAGCAGTCCACAGCCAGTGAGACAATGGTCTCTGCCATGTGACTCCTCCCCACGTTCCTCTCAATCACATGGTTATACCCACTGGTGAGGGCAGCTGGGAAATGTGCTCTAAGTGCTCAGGAGTTGTGACGCTCTGTATTGTCTCTACTGGATGGAGATTCCCAAAGCTGATTCATTTGTGATTGCAATGTCCTTAATGTCTTGAATTTCATACCATCACCCCAGCTCCTTACAATTTCTCTCAACCTCTACTGGGGTCTCTTTACCTTTCCAGAGGGCTGTTTGGGTGGTGTGGTGGATTAACTAATGGTCAGCCTGTAGCACCCTACTGAACTAAGTCATCGTGGCGCTGGGTGTGGATTGCCCACCTGTGAATTGTTGCCAGCTGCACAAAAGCAGAACTGGAGAGAAAAGTGGCACACTGTTCATTCTCCTGGAGAAGCTTGTGGCGCTGATTTTCCTGATATGAACTCAGCTGTTCTCATCAAAGGAACTTGGATCCTCGCTGTCGCTGAGGTTGGCTGCCGGTCTCTTCAGGGCAACTCTAGCCTTACCTTGAGTGTTACTTGCTGGCTTGAGTGCAAATCCCTCATCCTGCTGGCACAGATCCTTCCTTTCACTGATGCTGACTTTCTAGCTTCCACCACTGACCTTTGGGCCTTCCCAGTGAAGATACTTGATACAGACTTACATGAAACACTGTCATAAGCTCTAGGCCTTTAGCTGGACTTGTGCAGGACAATTGCCATTGGATCCAGGCCCTCAGCTAATTCTTTGGCTCTCTAGTGCGTGGACAGCTCTGTACGCTTTTGCATGTGACTCTTTTGGTGAATATTATAATCCTATAAATTACGTGTCCTGTACTAAGTCTTTCCCTTTGTAAAACTTTACTACAACAGGTGGAGTCCAAGATGACCCCAAATTGAATTATTCCAACGTATTGGTCCCACAAGAAACAGCTGCACTCCCCATCGTCAAATCGTTAACTTCCAGTGGGGAGACTTTCTACTCTGTCACCTCAGGCTACTTTCCCAGGCACTTGCTTGTCAGATTTGTCAGGGTGGGTCAAACACCAGAGGCTGGGCTCCTTTGACTCCAGCAGGCCCAGTCCTAATCTCTGTCTAGGACTTGACGTGGAAAGACAGCCCTTCCTCCCTGCCCTCATAAGAGGGTGACAGCGCACAGCACCTGCAGCTCTCTCTAGGGAGGATGAGCAGCGTTCGCCCCTCTTTTGGATGTCAGAGCAGGCTTTCCAAAATTCCCTTTGCAAAATGCTCTAGCCGCACCTTACTTTGGAATGTGGAGGTTTTAAATGCTTAATTGTACTTAGGGTATTTTTGCCAGGCAAATATTTTTGTAGCTTTAAAAAATGTAGTCCTTTCTTTTGACCCTAGAGAGAGAAAACAATCTTATTCTATACTTGGTCTTCACACTTTGATTCTCCTTCTAGTTCTCCCATTACTGAGAGACTGTAGGCAAATTACATAACAGGTGTGAACCTCACTTTCTTTCACAGTAAAATGGGTCATTCTTGTATGCAATTCACAGAGTGGATACAAAGTTAAGTGAAATGTTTTCTGCGAAAGCAGCTACCATCACACTCAGTGAGTGTCCACTCAGAGAGGTCTGCCTTAGTTTCTCCTCAAAAACAGAGGTGCCCAAGATGGACAGAAAACACAAATGCCAGTTTGGGGTTTCTTGGTTTTTTATTTTTTTTATTTTTTTATTTTTTGGTCTTTTTGAGACAGGGCCTCACTATGCAGTTCAGACTGGCCTTGAACTCACTTTGTAGCCCAGGTTGCCCTCAAACTCACAATGATCCTCCTACCTCAGCCTCCCGAACGCCGGGATTACAGGCATGCACCAACATGCCCGGTGAAAATGCCTGTTTTAAATTTATGTTTATAATTAACGAGTCACTTGGAAGAGAGGCCCAAACAAGAAGTAAGTCTGCTAGAGGGCAAACCCTAACTCTCCCTTTCAAGGCCCCTGTGCTGAGTGCTCTTTCTATACAAATAATATGCCACATTTTTAAAGTAAGCGAAGAGCTGGGGGTAAAAATTAAGCGTGGTTTTTACTTCATTTCAGACACTCAACCCCATCCTACGTCAAGTATGCCAAATTGTAAACTTCACCTACAGCTCCCTGAGAATGTCTTTTCCAATGATAAGATATCCTGAGAGCACTGATACTATACTCTGCAGCAGAACAAAGCTTGCAAGAACAGCAATCGGGTTCCTTGTCAGCGTTTGGCTAATGTTTAGCCCTGACATAACCAGGGAGCCCTGTCAAGTTTGCATACAAGAGGACAGTGACATGGGCGGTCCCGGGGCATAACTCCTGGCAAATGCAGTTCATGCAACAAAATCACTGGCCCTAGTGATTTCACTGGATTTCCTAGTTCCTAGTTCTGAATTAGATGCCTTCCCTGCCTGTAGGCGTCAGGGGGCCACCTTCCTGTCTAAGGGAGGGAGTACATAGCACAGGGCAGAGGGAAAGGGGCGGAGCTAAACTGAGCTTGGGCAGTAATTCTTCCCAGTTTACCAGTAGGAGCCATCCTCCTCTGGCTTCTATAGTAAAGGAGTGAAAAGGGCAGGGAGAAGCCAGGTTTCCCCAGTGACTGGAGGCAAACAGTAAGGGTGAGGAGGAAACCTGGAGCCAACTGCGGTAGGACAAAAGATGACCCATGTTAAGTCGGGGAGAGACACTCCCACCTACATCCCACCTCCCAGTCCAGCCAAGGCTAAGCTTGGTTACGGGTCTCAGTTTTAGAACCTCCGAGCTTGCCACTGCCCATCTCCTAGAGCTGACTGAAGAATAACTGAATCTTGGAAGCAGCCCATATGCCCATCAACAGATGAATAGATAAAAAAAAAATATGGGGTATAGAAACACAGTGAAGTATTACTCAGTTATAAAAATAAATCTGAGTCATTTGTAGAAAAATGGGTACAGCTTGAATCCATAATGCTAAGTGAAATAAATCATTCACAATAGGTTTAATATTGCATGGTTTTTCTTATATGAGAAACCCAATGTATATTAATAATTTAAAGAACAAAATAAAAGAAAGGAAATAGGAAGAAGACTCTGTAAAGATGAACAAGGGGACCTAGGGGTGGGAGATGATAGGTGGGAGGGAAGGAAAAGTAGAAGGGATATAGATGCCATACGTATGTGTACCAGTACCCCATAATGACTATATGCATTATGTATCCCAAATTATACTAACAAAAATTTTTAAGATGTTTGTCATACGCTATTTTAAATTTTCAACCAAGAACATCACATAAAGAAATGGTGGGAACTGAGTCATATGATTGGTGGTTCTCTAGAATAAAGAACCACAATATCCAAGGCTAACAGCTGAACCACAAATTTCCTCAAATTGCGCTGGTCCCTGGCTCTCCGGATTACATACTAGATGTCAATCCCCCCACCGGGTCCTGTGAGCTAGCCATTATCTCCTAACGCAGTCTCCCCTCACTTAAGCTGGTCTGAGTGGTGCTTTTGCTTTTTGCAGCGAGACACTGCAGAAGACAGGGGCCAGGTGCTTTAGTCAAGTTTACCCACGAATAATGACGCAACCAAGATTCGAATTCAAGTGCTGCTTCCAAACCTTGATGGACTTTGTACCACACCCACTGCCTCTTGCCCTGAAGGTTACAGCCTGCAGTTGCCTGATGACTCATCTTGGAAACCCTTTTCTCACTGAGCCCTAACATCACCACGGAGGTCTGCAAGTCATGGTGGTAAGCCCATGGGCCTTGCATCAGTCATACTGGGTGTGAATCCCGCTTGACCACTCAGTGGCTTGGTAACATTATTTCTTTTGAGACTTGGTTTTCTCATAGGTAAAATGGTACTGACAACAGCACTTTTCTTGTGGAATTATTTAAAGGTTTAATGAGCACATGGCATATGAAATACCTGTTGTAGTGGACATATTCCCTGCACACACTGTGAAGTAAATCTTGGCAGAGATTCACACACAGTCCATGGTATCTACAGATCCCTTATCTGTGAATTCACCACTAAAATGTAACCCCAGGTTAATGCTCACAGTGCTTTTGATTTCATGTGTGTATAAGTGCACAGTGACACAAA
Source organism: Dinomys branickii (assembly GCA_004027595.1). Taxonomy (NCBI): domain Eukaryota; kingdom Metazoa; phylum Chordata; class Mammalia; order Rodentia; family Dinomyidae; genus Dinomys; species Dinomys branickii. The sequence goes on from PVLD010008768.1 coordinate 10,529, forward strand.
CTTTGAGTCACTCAGCGTGCACATTTGCCACCGAGACTGAACATTTTGCTTCCATTCTCAGGCTGCAAACAAGTGTCTCCCCGTGGTCTGTTTAATACCATGCTTTTCATATTTTTGCCCTTTTTGTTTGAGATTTTTCTGCTTAATCCCTGCATACACTCACATTTAGTGCTAATATGTTTCTAAGCACAAGTGTTAGGTAAGTTTCATTCAGGCACAAGATACACTACTGTTAGTTATGAGTTCATTGTTAAGGACCAACAATAGATGTTAAACAGGGCGGCTTCAAACAAAAGCATACATAAAACAAGGTTTCCTGTTAATCATTTGATCATGTGGTGACCAGAGGCCTGTAGGTATCCAAACCTGTATTTCCCCTTAGAATAGCAGTTCAGGTTTTTGCTAATGCAGCCTTCACAGCCATTTTATAAGCTACAGCTACAATGAATAACGAGAATCCACTTAATAGCAGTAAAAATAACACTGCTCACTTGTTGTGATGGATGATAGAACAATCAGAGCTATTACTGCATCCGGAGGCAGGACAGTTGCGCGGTGAGGACTGGCTTCCCCGGTCCCTGAGTTGCCTGATGGAGAAATCAGCAGCTGCCCCGAGTAAGAATCGCAGAAACAACTGAAAGTGTGAGTAGAGACAAAGGCCACCAGGATCCTATGTGGTTGCTGTGCTTTACTTCCCCTTTCTCGGAGACAAGGGATTTGGCAAGATTTGATTTCAGACTCTTCAAATGTCTGTTGCAGGCATGGTCTCATAACTCGCTCTGATGGGGATCGGTGTGAAGGAATTTTTTTCATGGTTACTGATGTTGTTAATGAACGGTGTTGACACGATTAAAAGGTTGGGAAAATTGGCTGCGGAAGAAAAGAGCAACAAGATTGCTATATTTGCCCCCGGAAAAGGGGAAAACATACAATGGCCTGTAGTAAACGGAGGCGCTGTCTATCCCGAAGCTGGGGAGGAGCTTCTTTCTCTTTTCGGTTGAGCTATGGGTTTAGCAGAGACTATTTCGGAAGTTGAGATTTCTAGAGATTTTAGGGATTCTAGGTCAGCTACACTGAGTCGCAAGCTACATTTTCCCCCTTTAAAGTGGCTTTATTACTTCTATGGACAATAAGAACATACAGTCATGTTTTTAAAACATTAAACAGTGCAGAATAGTGTGAAGGAAAAAGGTAAGCTTGCCTCTAAGTGCATCACTCAGAGATGACCATCATTAATATTTTGATAATTAGTGATCTTTCGGAGCTCTTTGCGGTACAGTTCCTCTTAAGGAGGAGTCCTTCACATAAATGCTGAAATTTCACCACAGATTTTTGGCATGAGGTTTTAATTCTATTTCATTCTCTCAGAAAGGGGTAAACAATATATACCAGTAAAAGACAGTGGCTCTTTTCTCTTAATGAAGGAAAATCCTTGACCCTTGCATCTCCTTAATGTTGTTGTTTAGGTACCTTGATTTTTTTTTTTTTTATCTTCTGATATGTATTTGTCTTCTTCAGTTAACAAAGAATTTATTTCATTCTAGGTAGGAAAAAGGAAACTTTATGTGGGTTTTCACTGATCCCCTGTTGCTGCTAGGGACAAAATCCCTTCTCTGCTAGTAAGGAGCAGCTTCGCCATACAGGGGAAGGGAATCTTGCTTGTCATCCTCAAACTATGAAGGCGCAGGAGGGTTAAGGGGATGCACTCACTATCACAAAGCTGATGAGGGGCAGAGCAGAGCTATGACCAAGGTGGGCTGGCTGAGGCCCCCTGAACTGTTTCCCGGCCACCATGACTAAACAACGTTACTCCATCACACCCTTCCACCATGGTGCTCCTGCGTGGAGCCAGCTGACCTTGGACTGCACCCCTGTAACTGTGAACCAGGTTAAATTCCTCCTCCTTTACTTCGTGGATGTCAGGTATTGTGTCTACAGGGATGAGAAAGTTAAGACACTTATCATCTTGAAAAAGTGTATAAAAAGAAATATTTTCAGTTATTGATTCAAAGTACTTGACATACAAATGCCAGAATGAGGTTTTCTGACTTTTTTCTGTTTCTTGTCATGAAATGTGAACCTGGGAAGTTTTACAATATTGGGAGTGCCGAGAACACAAAGTACTGCATAGGAATATACCCTCACTTTCAATGCTGTATACAAATCCTCTCTTTTGTTAAATTCAAGATCACTAGCTCCAAATCAGTGAAGACTGTGTTTATCAGAGAGTCTTCCTCTCCTACAATGGCACTTTGCTCCTCTCTCCACCCACTCTAGAGCAGGCCAGAATTGAAGATGTAGCTCTCTCTCTTACAGGCTCACCAGCATCACACTCTCAACTCATCCTTGCCAGGACTCTGACTTGTTCCTCTTTCTCTTTTATTTCTTTGCAGATTGAGTTTATTATCATCTGAATGCTATATTTTAAGTCTGATAGGGAATCAAAAAGCAATATATTTCATGCTGCCACTAAAAAGCAATTGTCAGACCCTAGCAAGCCATGGAAGCCCAGTCCAAACAATCTCCAGTAGCTGTAATGAAAAGAAATAAAGAGGATTTTTTAACTGCCTCACATCTGCCTTCACTTAGCAATAATACATTCAGCAATAACCTTGTAAACAGAGCTGAGGGAGCTGAAGGAAAAATCTACTTTGTGACCCAAGCCACTCCTCTTTCTAATTAAAAAAACTGTACAAGTCTAGAAATTGATTATTTATATTCCTCTAAGAGACAGCAAGTGATCAAGACAATAAAAATAATTAAACTTTCTAAATATGTAGGAGTAATTCTTAAGAGACAGGAAAAAAATAAAAGCATCTTCCTTGGAAATATCCATATTTTTCTTGTATAGAATATATTTTATGCACTTGACTTTGGCCTTTTGTATGTGCAGATTGTAAATGGGGCAAACAAACCATGGGGTGGCCAGTCAAATTGTTCGTGGTTTGCTTGACATAAGAAAAATTGGATTTTTAAGTGGTTGAATCTATTGATCAGTTCCTTCGTGATTTCTCCTGTTGCCTCTATGCTCAGAAAGCCCTTCTTCATCTTCCAGCCGGCCCCGTATTCGCCTATATCTTCTAATCGTTTTAGGGTTTCTTTTTGAACAGGTAACTCTTTAACTCTTCAATTTCTAGAACATTTTAAATAATGTGATGAACATGAATTACATTTTTTGGCTGACCACAGATTTTGAATCTTGATTCATTTTTCATGCATGTGTATAGAGCACATCTCCACCTTATCAGTTCATACAACTCTTATGGTGGAAACGAAAGACTAGATGTCCCAGCTGCCTTTGCAAATAAGACACAGTCATGTGACCAAGATTCCACTCATCAGTTAGTTCATGTGAAATTTCAGTTTAAGAATCAGTGATGGGTGTGAGTAGGGACCTTCAGAAATCCAGTCTGGGGAGGGTGGTGGCACAAACCTCGCATCTCGGAGGCCGTGATGGCCAAGGGTCTGTGGCTCATTCTTTACTTGGCTATTACAGCCAGTTCTGTTGGCTTTTACATGGGAGGGAGGCAAGAGAATCTCCTCTTGAGCTGGCCTGCACTGTAATTGGAACTTTGTCTCTGGCTGCACTGCTCTCAAACCAGATTCCTGTCCTTCTTAGAGAGTTCAAGGCTACCATGTCCTTTAATAATTTAATAATTTCCTTTTCTACTTATACAAGCTGGAGAGGTTTCTCTTGTTTGCAAATAAGAATGTTGACTAATTCAAGTCTGCTGCTGGGTAAGATTAGAATTATATTTTTTCCAAATGGAAAATCAATAGCTTCTATAGGAATTGTTTGATCATAATAATAACCACCACCCCCAACTAACTTCAAATGCCATCTATTTTCTTCAACACACTAGCTTGAGTTTCAGTGCCCTCAACTGTATTTGATTAATCAAGAATCAGTTAAATTGTCTGAAAAAGGAAGGAAAGCAGACAACCACAAACCTTGTTCTGGGCTGTAATAGTGAATCTCTGCTTTCTGATTCCACCTACAGATAATTAGGTCCTTGCCTTGACTGCCATTCATATTGTTTAAGGTAATGTGATTTTTACATTCTGAGTCACCACGCTAATTTTTTTCTCAAACAAAGCCAGCTAAGGAGATGTCTAACCCTCTCCATACTTGAGCCAAGCAAACATCCGGCTAGCAATTAAATGATTCTCTAATTTAGTAGTTCGAGGCTCACAAATAAAAATTTGGGTGATAAACAGAACTTTTCCACTTCATTGTACACCATGTACGGGTAATATAGACAGTGCAATCTCTCTTACTTATCAGAAGTGTGGGAATTGCAATAGTAATTTATAATCCATACCCTCAGGACAAAGTGAATAATGATCAAGGTTGACATCAGGGCTTCTTGGTCCCTCATTGTCTTCTTTGACCAGATAGTCTCATGTGACCTTCTTCCACAAGAGTCAAGCTTGAGAGGTAAACAGTCTTAGCCTGGGCATAAGAACTGGGCTTAAATTCAATTTCTGCCATTCGCTTGCCATGTGGCCTTGGTCAGCAGGTTCTGTGTATGGGACAATAGCCACATCAGGGTCTTAAGAGGAACATCAGCTTCCTAGGGGTATTATAACAAATTATCCCAAGCCAGGGGAGCTTGAGACAACAAAAATTTACTCTCTCCCGGGGCTGGAGGCTAGCAATCTGGAGTCAAGTTCTTGACAGGGTTGGCTTCTGAAATTTCCAAGAATGAATTTGTTCCATGCCTCTCTCTTCTCACTTCTAGTGGTGATCAACACTCCTTGGCCTTCTTTGCCTCACAGACACACCGCTCCAATCCCTGCTTCATCCTCACATCATCCCCCTCTGTGTGTGTGACTCCGCGCCCTCACTCGTCCTTACGAGGACATCAGTCATCGGAGGTACGGCCTACTCTAAACACAGAATGCACTCATCTCACAAGTGTTAACTACACGCTTAGATGCCCTATTTCTAGATCAGGTCACATTCTGAGGTGGACATGAATTTTGGAGGACACTGTTCAATCCATGGCTAGGAGCAAAGACATCGAAAACTGGAATCTGGCTGAGGTGAGGGCCTGATTCCTGCCTTCTGATCCCCATGCCTTGCAGTTCCACCAAGCTATGGGTCAGAATCAGATGATTAAGGAAAGAAGAAACTCACTTCATCACAGAGAAGTAAGGCAAGAGCAAGTGATCAGGATGTCAACAAAACTAACAGGAAGGGCAAGGACACTTGGAGAAACATGGACTAAGCCAAAAACCAAAGGAGGTTAGGCAGAGGAAATGATTTGCTGCTCTAGCTACTTACATCACCCTCTGCTTCTGAGAGAATTAATTCTGGGTCAACTGGATGAGGTCCCAGCCTCTTTGACTTCATAGGAGCCAAGTGGCTTGTTCCCAGGCTGTCCTTAAACTGATGCTGACCAGACTCTCAGCTTCCACCCACCAGCAGCTGGAGTCTGGGGTTTGTTTTGCAGGACAGGTATCTGTTGTGTCTGCAAGAGCTCTGACTCCAGGACAGCTTCCAGGCCAGTCTACAACCCCTCTCTTTGCCTGCTCCATTCCCAGGCCCCGTCTGCACCACTCTCTGATGTCCACGAGGGTTCCCTACTGGAAACTCAACTCCTGCTCTTTGCTGAGTTAGACCTACTGGATGAATGTTGCTCCACCACTGCCTGGGGGGCTTGCTCAAAAACTGACAGTGTGCCTTCTTTACTAACATATATATTTGCCCTCTTCTAGTTCTTCTCTGGATGACTACCTCCCAAACCACCACTTTTCATCCTGTGCTGGGAAAGGATTAATCTCTGTAACAGGAACATTCTCAGGTGGACATGTGACTTGGGGTTGGCCAATCAATTACATTTCCCTGACACCATGTTGATTTAAAGGATGGGCATATCACCAGTCAGAGCCAATGTCTGGAGCTACTACCGAGATGAGCTACAGAAGAGGGCAAACAGAAAGTTCAGGTGAGAGGTGCAGAGAATGCCTTCTAGTGACTTCATTTGGGTAGTCAAAATATTCTAAGACATTTCAGTTTCATGAGGCAACAGATTTCTCTCTCTCTCTCTCTCTCTCTCTCTCTCTCTTTCCCTCTCTCTCTGCTTAAGGTAATTTCAGTGTGTTTTTATTTCTTGAAATTCAGAATTCTTATTAATATATACTGAAAGCCTAATGAATCCTATTCACCTTCATGGATCCTATTTTATCCTCTGCCACCGGAAACTTACCAGTGCCTGCCTCCTGGGATCACCAATGCCCAGAGTTTCTTTTCTCATTTCCTTTTCTCTGGACCCAGGTACTGCTTGAAACTACCTGCCCTTGATGGGCAGTCATTACTTTTAGCCTCCCAGAGTCTATACAGCTCCTCCTTTCTATTCAAAGTAATCCCTGTCCCTCACCCCAGGCCATTATAGCTTGAACACTTGACCCAGATTTTGAGAATCATTTTTTCTATCCAGAGAATGACACAAAGATGCTGGGGCAGTGTTCACAGCAGAAATGGCAGTTTGAATTCAGGGGCCATAACAGCAGAAAGTTGCTGAGGTAGTCTTGGATATGTTTCTGGGTTCCTGCCACTTTTTTCCAATTGATTTTCTAATTCTTCCACCATTGCTATTAGAAACAAAATACCATTTTAACAACTAGTTTTACTGCCAATTTTGCAGTGTACACCTCTGGTGATACACTTGGGTGTGCACGGCGGTCCAGGCATAGCCCATAACCTCGGTAAATTAGTTGTCTCAAGTATTTTGTTTTACTAGTAGATGCCTGACAAACACAGTGCAAGATGGGCCAGAAGTCTAGAGACTAGCAAAGGGTCCATCCTGCATTTTCAGTTCTGAGAGTCATCTACTGCCAGAATTCCTTCTTAATCACAGGAGGTCAGGCTTTTATTGTTTGATTCCTTGACTAGCCTGGCCCACATCATGGAGGATAATCTGCATTTTTCCATTCATTTAAGTGTCAACTTCACCTAAATATACATTCACAGAGACCTCCAGGATAAGATTTGAACACTTATTTGGACTCCATGGCACAGCTGAGTCAATGTATATTATTCACCATTACACATGGTGTACTTCATTGTCAGAGCCGGGAGTGGTGCCCACTGCCCATTGCTTGTAAGTCAAGAGACCGTCCCAATCTATCTTCAAGGCTAGCCAAGGAGTATAATCTTCCCTGTGTCTAGAGGGAGGATATTGAGTCAGCTAGTCTCTGTCACAGTGGGTTTTCAATATAAAGCTCCCAGACCCCAGAGGAGAGCTGTCCCAGCTCTCAGACCCCAGAGAAGAGCTATCCCAGGAGTATTGGGACCAAGTGGGGAGGGAGATGAAGAAAGCCAGAGAGTAGAGGGTGACAGGATGTGGGACACACTGGGACAGAGGGCAGACCAAGGTCACGCTGACCAATCCAGCCACCAGGACTCTCATTTAAAAATTCAGTCTAATTAAACTAATGTTAAACTGAGTAGCAACACATACCGAATATTGCTTTTGGATAACACAGCTATGAAAATCATCAGAATAGAAAATGTATTACTATATTTTACTTTGTTTTTAATAGCAGTTAGTGCATGGTAAGTGCCCCCTATACGGACTACTATTTTTGGATAACATAGCTGTGAAAATCATCAGAATAGAAAATATCCAACTGTATTTTAGAGTTTGTTTTTCCCATTTTGCAGTGCAGGGTAAGTGCCTGTCAAGAACTTTGACACATATACAGAAGCCAGAGGACAAGGGAGCCTGAAACGGTCTGGGGTGGTTAAGGATAAGAAGCTAGAAAATCTAAGACACTGAGTTTCATATTGCCATGATTGTCCAGTGTCTGCTTCTGTGTAAAAGGAGAAAAATAAACTGAAAATAGCATGTCTTACACTGTGACAAGTAGAGTTTAGAACCACTGTTCCCAAATCAGGAAAGCCAATGTTCCTAAATCTAATGTATTATTTTTAACTGGAAATTTTAAAACTTACTGACAAAAGCAGTATGTAACATCTGGTAGGTGCTCAGACTTGAAGTTACCTAGGAAATCATCACTTACAAAAAGCTGGTAATTATATTAAATGCTCAGTGTGTCTTACTCCATTTAATCATCACAGTGTGATTAGGCTGATAGTATTATGGTTCATGCTTTCCAGATGAGGAAAATGAGATCAAGGAAGCTCTTGTAACTTGCCCAAAGTCACAGAGCTGGTGAATGGTACAGCTGGAATTTTAATGCAGGCAGTATGGTTCCCAAGCAGCTGCAACGCTGGTTCACAGCCCACAAGTATACTACTGTTGGAACAGAGTAAGGACTCTAGAAAAAGAATGAAGACAGGCTTAGGAAATGCAGTAAAAGTGACACTTCAAATCAAAAGAAAGAGAATGAACTGATAGTCACTAAAGTGTGTTAGACTAATTGGCCACAATTAAGTTCGAAGTTCACATCGTATAAAGTTTAGTAAACTAACAGTACTAAAACTATAGTTAGAAATATTTTCTCTAAATATTTTTATGGAATGAAACTGAGAACACTCCAGTATCAGGAAAAATGAACAATATTAACTCAACAGAAATACAGGGAAATCTTCTACTTGGTAAGTGAAATGAGTTATCACAGTATATATAAAAATATAAACAGTTCCTGCAAAATAAGAAAGGAAACTTCAAACAGTATGATAGAAACATGATAAATGATATGATAGACATATGATAAAATGATTCACCAAAGCAATTATCTAAGGAAATATTTATGGCTAAGGAACATTAAAATACAACGAATTCCTCATAAGTGTAAAAGGAGTGGATTTAAAATAACAACACAATTCATTTTCCACTTTTTTCCTGATCAAAATGTAAAAATCCATCACCTCCAGTGTCGGCATATTGAAAAACTGATACTTTCATACACTTTTATGGCAGCACAAATTGATACCACTTTTTGGAGCATTATGTGGCAATATTTATCAAAACTATGCTATTACCATAGAAAATAGACACGATTTAAGTAATCATCCATTAGAGCATGCCTAAATAAATCATGGCCAAGTCAAGCTGAGAACCTCTGATGTAACATTTGGAGAGAGTGAATTGTATGTGTTCCTCTGCACAGTGTCTGTCAAATACTCTGATAATTACAGAATAGCATAAAAACAACCCCAGCGGTTCCCCAAAGCAAGTGAACATGGAGAATGAATAGAGAATTTTTTCTTTAGACATATATGTACTGCCTCTTTTGTTCCAAAGACTGTTGGAAATGAATCAAAAGTGTTGGAAAATTTTCAAATACCAGTTGGTGATGGTGAGTATTTCTGTAGAGCTGGGCTGGAGAGGGTGAGTTATGGACAACAGGGTTATGCTTTGAATTCTATGTTATTATTTGAAGTGTCAGCAGTAAGCATGTATTAATTTTGTGCTAACAAGAATCATCGAGAAGAAAACAATGCCAGACTAAAAGCAAAAGAGAGAGACAGAAAATCTCATTGCCAAGGTCGGGAGCATGCTAGTTTCTCTTTCATCTTTTTCTACAAACAGAGAATGGCCGAGGATATTCAGAGACTGAACGTGTCCTGTCCACCAGCCTCCTGCGTTGATTCTAAGATACTCGGGGAATGGAAAGATAATCCTGCAGAGCCATTAGTGATTAGTTTTTCATTCTTTGGGAGAATAAAAGAAGTCCTAGAAAACAGAAAAGGCCACTTCTCCACGCAAACTGAAGACAAGGGTGGCCTTGAGCAGTACAAGCTGGCCATTCTTAACTCTTTCTTCACGCTGGAAAGCTGTTAGGGAAGGTGCTTAAGCAAAGATGCAGCTGCTAGGAGAAGCCTGAGGTGCTAGGGGCAGGCAAGGGGCGGCATCATAATGAGGCCTCTGAGGCTTTTGCAGTCACACTTAGACCCTGTGAAGGGGCTCCAAGCAGTGCCAGCCTGCTGGCCTTGAAAACAGATGTGTTGATCACAGCAATTCAACCTTTGACCAGGAGTGAGCTGCACTTGGCAGCGAAAACCTGGTTCACCTTGAGGAAGCTAGAGGGCGGTGTCTTGGTTTTTTCAACTGAAACTTCCATGTAAAGCTGAGTGTGGTGGTACAGGCCTAGAATCACAGCACCTGGGGAGGCTGAGGCAGGAGGATCACCATGAGTTCAAGGACTACATAGTGAACATAGTGAATTCAAGGCCAGGCTGGTGTGCTTAGTGAAATCTGCCTCAAAAAAAATCAAAGAAAAAGAAAACAAGGAAACTTCCAGCCTGTGATAAAGATGATGACTCTGTATAAGCTTGGCACATTTCTGCATCAATTCCATTTTCAGTTTCTTGTTTCTCCTGTGGCCCTTCCTCAAGCTTCAAGTCCCTCTCAAGAGAACTCTGGGAGGGGTAGATTCGAGTTACAAAATGGCGGCCTGGAGCGTGTTTGCTGTTGACTCCCCGGCGGTCTCAGAGTGAGTGACGGTCTCTTCCGCCCAGTGGTGACCACACGAGAGAAGCGTCCCCCGGGGGACATGGTGTTTGAGACTCCAGGCTTGCTGACCACGAAGTCCTTAGATGCTCCCAGCGCACTGGAAGCGACCCGCCGCCGCTTTGGACGCGATCGCTGCCTGGGCCCTGCTCACCGCCCACGACCCAGCGAGAGCCTCGGCGGACGCCGGAGAGGTTCAAAAAAATGGCCAAAAGAATTGACGAAAAGGAACTGACAGATAGGAACTGGGATCAATAAGATGAAGCTGAAGAGCTGGGGACCTTCTCTGTGGCCAGCGAGGAAGTCCTGAAAAACAGAGCCATAAAGAAAGCCAAGTGTAGAAATGTTGGATTTGAATCCGACAGTGGAGGCGCCTTTAAAGGATTTAAAGGTCTGGTCGTGCCTTCTGGAGGGGCAGGGTTTTCTGGATTTGGCGGGAAGCCTCTGGAAGGCCTGTCCAACGGCACCAGCGCAGCAAGCACGCCTACCTTTGCCACCACAGGCACCAGTGCCACAGTGGCAGCAGAACCCAAGGCCACCTTCGATTCTTTTGCTACAAATGGTCCCACTGCTGTGGTTGATAAAATCAAAAGTAACAGCAACAGCCAGCAGCCCACCTCCTCCGGCCTTGCTACCAGCCAGGCCTGCCTTGGCGACACCTATCACAAGCAGCTGGCAGCCTTGAACTGCTCTGTGCGGGACTGGATTGTGCGGCACGTGGACGTGAACCCCATCTGCAACCTCACCCCTGTCTTTAAAGACTACGAGAACTATTTAGCCACCATTGGGTAGCAGAGTAAGAACCAGGACGGCAGCAGCTCTGAGAGTGAAACCAGCAGGATGGTAGTTGAAACATAGCCTGCTTCCCTATTTGGTTCAACAAAGCTACAGCAAGAGTCTACTTTTTTGTTTAGTAGCAGCAAGACTGAAGACACTTCTGAAAAGAAGATGGAGGTGGTGTCTGAAAAGAAGATGGACCTAGCACAGGGAGCAATAAGTGCCTCATTCAATTTTGGCAAGAAAATCGATAGCTGTTTTGGGCTCCAGCTCTGGCCTCCCGACTGGATTTTCATTTTCCCCTGGAAACTCCAGTCTATTCAGCAAAGATCTCACCCAGAGTAAACCAGTTTCCTCGCCATTTTCTGCTAAAACATTGGCAAGCCAAGCAGAAGCCAGTAACGAATGCAAAGGTGGAGAGGAAGAAGAAAATGAGGAGCCTCCTAAGGTAGTGGTTACCGAGGTCAAGGAGGGGGATGCCTTCTATTCTAAGAAGTGTAAGCTATTTTACAAGAAAGATAATGAATTTAAAGAGAAGGGTGTGGGTACCCTGCATTTAAAACCTATGGCAGGGGCTGGGGATATAGCTCAGTGAATAAGCGCTTGCCTAGCAAGCGCAGGGTCCTGAGTTCGATCCCCAATACCGCCAAAAAATAAAAAAAATAAAAAAAAAAATAAAACCTATGGCAAATCAGAAGACACAGCTCTTAGTGCGGGCCGACACCAATTTAGGCAACATACTGCTGAACGTGCTCATCCTGCCCAGCATGCCGTGCACACGGACGGGGAAGAACAACATTTTCATCGTGTGTGTCCCCAACCCGCATCTAGATGAGAGGAGCGCCGGCGCCCCCACCACCATGTTAATCCGGGTGAAAACCAGTGAGGACGCAGATGAGTTGCACAAAATCTTACTGGAGAAAAAGGAAGCATGAACACGCCAAGCCGACAGGGATTATTGCCAAGTTGATGCTTCTCCCACCGCCCCTTAAGCTTTTTCTTCTCTTTGACCTTCTAAGAACTTCTAGGTAACTTAAAACTTTCATGAAGAAGATTAGGCCAATAAAATCTTTCCATATTGTGTCAAGAGACTGTCTTCTCCCTTCTTCAGAAATGTCTAAAGTGCAAAATACATTAGAGTGAAAGTTTTTGGAAGATTTTTTTTTAATGTTCCCTTGATTATTAAACTAACCCTAAGTGATCTCTTAATGGACTGCAGTCAGGGTATGGATGAGCTCTCCCAAAGGCTGTGCGACCCACGGGTTCCGTCCGCGCTGCCTGCACCAAGGCCTTCCTATTGTGGCAGCGGCCAAGAAGAAAGCGCTGGGCGGCTCTCTGCTCCCATTGGCTTCCCCACTCTCGGCGACCAGCTCGTACCAAATGAACCGTGCCGCCACGCTGTGACTGAGACGAGTGTCCTTGCATTACTTTGTTCTGTTTCCTCCTCATGCTCCAACGTGGGCCCTGGTGTGCACCTGCAGCGTTCGGCTTCAGCCTCGCCTCTGCAGACACTGGCCTTTCACCCTGTGAGCTGCTTTACTGTGATTCAGGACCTGCCATTTTATTTCAGAAGGAAGTGCATCACTTGTGAAGGCGCTGTTGGGTTTTGTAGGTTGGGTTTTGTGGTTTCTATTTATGAGGCGCTGTGACTTCTTTGTCCCCCTGGAGAGGGGATCACCAAGAATGGGTTCAAAAGCACAAACGTTGATCATTTCTAGACCATGGACCCTTTAGAGAAAGAAAAGTGAGTGTGAGACCATACTTCAAAGGACTCTGTGCTGGGTGGTTTGTTGCAATGAACCTTGTGGATGTAAAAACTACATAGGAGCTTGACTCCACAAGCTGTGGGCACTCGCTAGGCACCATGGAATAAGTTGTGGAAGAGAAAATTGCATGTGCATTTTGCCTTTAAATTTAGACACAGTATGATATTATACACTGGCTATCTGAAGTACCATTTGTGAAAGGCCTAGGTGTTCTGCTTGTAAGGCAGCCATGGTTATGCAGAGGAACGTCCTTGTCACTTCCCCGAAGCTGTCAGGTAACTGACATCGCCTCCTGTGGAGACTGGCGTCTGAGCGAGATGCAGGAGTTCACGGCCGAGTTTGCGCTTTGTTCCCCATGAGTCTTATTGCCTTGGTAGCAGACGTGCTCATCAGTGCCCAGCGGCTGGCACTCATGTCTGCTCCTGTCAGTCTGTCCTGGGTGGGACTTCAGAGGGGAAGAGCGGGTGGGGCGGGCACAGCCCTCAGGTGGGAAGCATCCAGGGCCGAGGTCTTCAGTCCTTGAGGTTTGGTGGTGGGCCAGCACTGAAGATCCGCGCACACTCATGCACTAGGCAGTTTCTGGCTCCAGCGGGAGGAGGTGGCCCATGTATAACTTTGGATAAATGAGAGAGATGTGCTTGTGCTATTACTGAATGTGGTCCAACTTGTAGCTACGTGTGCAGCCTAGGGAGGAAGTGGCAGTTGGTTTTGCGTTTCTGTTTTAGATCTGAGGGAGTTCTTAAGTTTTTGTTACAGATGCTTTATAATGAACAAGTGGTTGATGGTACAATAATACTGGCCTTGCCCTATTCATATATAGGGTTATCCAGCTTTTTAAAAAATGAAGTAGGAATAGGGGACCCAGTTTCAGAATGTTGAGGTGCCATGGTTTCCCATGGTCCTAACCGGCATGTGGGTCATGGCCATGGCTAGGAGCACTTTGGTGTTACCCAAGCGACAGGACGCTTTTCACACCTGGGCGTGTGGTGGGAGTTTACGGCCTGAGAAGACGGTGACTGGGTTACCCTTTTAACCTCCCCGCCCCCAAAAGCCAAGTTTGATTTTAAATCAGTGGATGTGTGTAGCTTTCTTTTTTTCTAACATTCCCAGCAAATTTTTGCTGCTAAGACTATCACTGTTAAAGTGAAAATTACAGGGAAAAATGTATTTTCATAAAACTCTTTTATGATTTAGGAACTTGTTGGTCTCCACCTTACGTATTTGTATAAAAGAATGTGTGGGTTTTATTGTAAACTCCAACTCCTTTTGTGCCGCTTGGGGGAAGGCAGGGCCCCTGGAGGGCTCTGTTCTCTATGGTGTTGGGAGCTCGTTCTAGTCCATGGGTGATTTTAGTTCAGATTTATTTTTAACAAAATGTTAGAAATCAGGCTTTAGAATGTTTAATGTGGACTTCAGCTTGATGATCTATCAGTTGTATTCATACACTTGGCCTAAAGTGAGGTGTGTATTTTTCCCCCTTAAATTATAACTTAAACTGCATCTTGACAAATGCTAAGTATCTCCATGGCTTTTTGCTTTTTCAAACTGACAAGTACATCTCAGCCTTTTTTTTTTTTTGCACATTCCTGTTAATCAAAAAAAAATTGAGTGTTTAACTGTCTTCCATACTAGAATTACACTGAAAATGTCCAGGTTTGGTTTTTTGGGGGCTTGGTTTGGTTTCTTAGATTTTGCTTTTTTAGTACTGGGGATTGAACTCAGGGCCTTGTACATGTGGGCAAAAACTCTACCACTGAGCTACATTCCCAGCCTTTTAAATTTTTTTGAGACAGGGTCTTGCCATGTTTCCCACACTGGCCTTGAAGTTATGATTCTGCCTCTGCTTCCCAGGCAGCTGAGGTTATAGGTGTGCACCACCACACCTGGCCAACAGGTCCAGTTTTTAAAGAACTATAGATTGTGTTTTACATAAGGGACAAATCTGACCATTCATGGACTGATTTTCTTCAAGAGGATTATTTTATTTTACAATTTCACTAAATCATATCTTTTATATGCTGCATGCCAAAAAAAATCTACCTGTTCTGGGGTGGAAGAAGGAAAAATATTTCACCTTACTATTAGAGTTCAAAACAAGTTTTCATCAAGAGCCTGTTCACTGTGGTTTTAGATTAAAGACATTTGTGCTTGAGCATTTGCCAGTAATTCTAGTATTTCCAGAGTCACAGTGCAAGCATAAGGCATCTGAAGGCTTTATTTTTTTGGTGGTGGTGCTGGGGGTTGAACTCAGGGCCTTGTGCATGCTAGGCAAGCACTCTAGCACTGAGCCACACACATACCCCCAGCTTCATCTGAAGGCTTTGCACACCAAGTGGCTCACTGCATACTGTGGGTTCTCATTCTGGAGTGGCCTTGTGATTCTGGGTGGGGAGCACGTGGCACTAGTCCATCCTCACTCCTGCATGCATGGGCACCAGGTACCTTTGGCAAGCAGTAGTTGTGGTCGGGACTAAGAACTCACTGTTGGTGCAGACAGAATTGCAAGAGAGATGTCAAACATGTAGCAATCAAATGGAGAAATTGTTTGCTTTGGACTTTAAATAGGAAACTGTTTCTACAACTAAAAACTACCATTAGCATACCTCACAGATCTAGAGAAAATATGCCTTAAATTCATCTGGAACCAGAAGAGACCCAGAATAGCAAAAGCAATCCTGGGCAACAAGGACAAGTCAGGTGGAATCATAATCCCTGACCTGAAATTATACTACAAAGCTACTGTAATAAAATCAACCTGGTACTGGCTAAAAACCAGACCTGAGGATCAATGGAACAGACTGGAAGATGCAACCACAATGAAAAACACACTCAGCCACCTAGTATTTGACAAAGGGGCCAACCAAACTCACTGGAAAAAGGATGACCTGTTTAATGGTGCTGGAAAAACTGGCTTACCTCTTGCCGAAAACTGAAAATAGACCCAAGTCTATCACCACGCACCAAACTCAGGTCAAAATGGATCACAGATCTCAACATTAAAACAGAAACTCTAAATCTATTGGAAGAGAAAGTAGGTAAAAATCTTGAAGACATAGGAGTAGGCAGAGAGTTCATGAACAAAACTGAAACTGCAAGGGAAACACTCCAAAGAATCAATAACTGGGACCTCATCCTACTGAAAAGTTTTTGTACATCTAAAGAAATCACCAGCCAAGTAAAAAGAAAATCCACAAATTGGGAAAAAATCCTAGCTGGCTGTCCCTCAGACAAAGGTCTTCTATCTAGAACATACAAAGAATTAAAAAACATGTACCTGACCAAATTCAAATACCCAATCCAGAAATGGGCATCTGAGATGAATACACAATTCTCAGATAAAGAAATACAAATGGCAAATAAATATATGAGAAAATGTTCCACATCCTTAGTCATCCGAGAAATGCAAATAAAAACAACACTGAGATTTCATCTCACCCCAGTAAGAATGGCCAGTATGAAAAAATCATCCAATAACAAATTCTGGTGAGACTGTGGAGAAATAGGGACTCTATTACACTGCTGGTGGGAATGCAGACTGGTGCAACCACTATGGAGAGCAGTTTGGAGATTCCTCAGCAAACTAGGTCTAGAGGTTCCATTCAAACCAGCTATTCCCCTTCTGGGTATTTTCCCAGAAGATCTGAAAGCATCATATCACTCTGATATATGTGCACCCATATTTATAGCAGCACAATTTGTAATAGCTAAATTGTGGAAGCAACCCAAATGTCCACCCACAGAAGACTGGATTAAAAAACTGTGGCATTTTTATATAATGGAATATTATTCAGCTATAAAGGGGGACAGATTTGGGGCCTTTGTAGGCAAATGGTCACAATTGGACACCATACTCATAAGTGAAATAAATCAGAGGTACATGTGCAGGCAACGTATTGTGTCACTGGTGTAAGAACCTGAGGGTGGGAACATAAACGAAGAGACATGAAGGAAATCTGTTCAAAAGTAAAGAACAGGTGGGACATGGGAAAGGAGAAAAGAAAGAGGCAAAAATGTATGTATGAATGTATGTATGTGTATACATATGTGCAGGATGGCTAACATGGTTCTACTATTGTCTTATGTCACTTAATGGTATGGAATAGTTGATGACTGGTAGTTTGATCAGTCTTGTATGTCTGTATGTGTTCTCCAGAGCATACATTTTGAAGATATCAATATGCAATGCAACAACTATTGTTGGTTTTCTTTTGCTTTGTCTATAATTCAATTCTGATTATACAGTTATTGAGTACTTTGTGTCTCTTTGTTAATGCTTTTCGTTTTTTTTTCTTTCTTTCTTTTTCTGTTGTTGATGATGTAGTTCTTTTTGCTTTCACACTTTAAAAAGAAATTGTACTACTGACTTAGGTCACTTTATTGTAAGGAATAGTTGATGATTAATTGTCTGATCAATTTTGCATGTCTATATCTGTTTTCCTGAATATACACTTAGAAGTTATCAATATGTAATGCAACAACCATTGTTGATTCCCTGTCACCTTATCTGTAACTCAGATTCAATTGTACTATTCTTATGCTACTTTGTGTCTGTTTGTTAATATCTTTTTGTTTTTATACTTTTAAAATAAAAAGAAATAAAGAACTCTGGTTGGCTCTGAGGGGGTCACTGACTGACTTTCAGGGGTTCTCAGGTCCCATGTGACTCAAACATTCACCTCCAGAACTGTCCTCTGGCTCAAGGGTTCAAGAGCTTCACCCCCCTGAGAACAAAGACATTGACCAGTGAGAACTGGGATTGTACCAATAAGAAGGAGAATGGGTGCTGCTAGACAACATCCTCACTACAATCCCACTGGGCACATCACTGAGAATAACTACGTCTGGACTTTCGCATCTGTGTAATGAGTATAATGTGCACATCTCCTGAAGTTATGGAGAAGATTAAGATAATACATAGGGAATCACTTGTAATTATAAAGGAACTATCTTATTGGTTGACCATAGTTTTGTCCCACCTCACACGCATCCTATGATTTACCATTGGATCAATATTACCTAAGTGACTATACTTGTAATCTTATTGATTGTTTATCATTCTGTCCCACCTTAAGCCCGCCTCACCTTGAGGCTTTGCTCAATAAAACACCCTTGAGAAATAGGGTTGGTGGGAAACTCACTTTCCAGGCCCCCTCTATCCCTCTCAGACAGGAGCTTTTTTCTCTCAATAAATTCTGCCTGCTCTCAAAAGAAAATTATAAAAGGACTATTCAAATAGAAGATACTAATACCACTTACCACTGACTTTGAATAATAGGAGAAAAATCCAAATAAACACAATAAAAATGAAGAGATCACTTGGGAGACTAAGGCCAAAGGATCTAGAGTTTGAGGCCAGCCTAGACTATACAGTGAGATCCTACAAATTAATTAATTAATTCACAATTAATTATATCATTCACAAGAAAAACACATATTGCAGTGAAAATAAACTAACCAAGACCACCAATTTTAAGATGAAGGAGTGAAATGGCGCACCTATGGCAACATAAAAAGATCAATGGTTGCCTGGGATTGGAGGGGGCAAAGGACCAATAGGCAGAGCACAGAGGACCTTCGGGGCAATGAAAAAACTCCGTTTGACACTCTATTGGTAGATACACCTCCCTGTACTCATGTTGCAACCTGTAGGATGAACACTACTGAGTGCAAACCTCACCAGAGTGTGGACGTAGATGAGGATGATGTGCATATATATTCATTGGTGTTAAGAAATGCACCCCTCTGGGTGCTGCTGATGAATGTAGGGTAGCCCCCGTATATGAGAAATCTCTGTACCTTCCTCTGTTTTACTTTGAAGCTAAAACTGCTTTCAATATTTTTGATGTTGTTTTTTAGCCAGGCATCGTGGCGCACACCTGTAACCACAGCTGTCAGGAGGCTGAGGCAGGATTGCAGTGAGTTCAAGACCCACTGGGGCTACATAGTGAGTTCAAGGTCAGCCTGAACTTGGAGTGAGACCCTGTCTCAAACCTCTACCAAAAACTAAAGAAACTTTTCTTTTTCAAATGAAGGGACAATATGGCAATTTGGAGAAGCGCTGTATTTTGTATTAGGGGAGGCACAGGCACCAGAAGCACCTGTCTGGAACTGGGAACTGGGCATCTCAGCACGATGAGGACAAGGGGAGAGCACTCAGTCTTGGCAGCCAGGGAAGGGAGCAGCAGGAGCAGACAGCCTCAGGAACCTGCGTGGGGTCCAAAGGTGACATTAGTGCCACCTACCAGGTAAACAACAAAAATGCTCGGCTCCCTTCTTCTTCCAAGGTAAATAAAGGCTCTCTCGGGCTGCCTCTGTTCCCTGGCTCCTGGAGTGGCCCAGAGTGGGAACTATACACATTTGGAAAGATAAAGGCACTAAGGTTTGCTTTATGAAAAGTAAACATTTGTCCAGCATTTAACTTGTTACCACCTCCGTGGGCAGGACCATTAGATATCGCCTATTTCTCTAGAGGCAACAGGTCACTCTCAGCCCAGGGGGAAAAGAATCTCAGAGGGAGCAGCTTAGGAGGCGGCTCTTGGTTTAAATCCCACTCTGCATGACTTTGGCACATGCTGCAAGACCTTCTTGCTTCATCTCCCTCATCCCTAGAATGGGATGACATGGACACTAACTTCACAGGTGTGCTGTACGGATTAAACGAAATAGCACAAGGAAACTCTACAATGCGAGCTGCAAATATTAGCTCAAGTCATTATTATCATAACTAATCAAAACCTTGCCAATGGCGGACTGCCCATCTACACAGGTGTGAAATCAGGATTTTAATGAGACCACAGTACTTTTTGCTTGCACTGTCTGCTAAATCCAAATGCTCCTGATATTAAGAAAAGGAAGATAGAAACTACCATTTACTAACACTCAAAGGAATCAGAAACATGACTGTTCTGGCTTCTTCCTTCACTCTTACCAAACAGAACAGTGACAGGAACATTTTGGATGTTTGACCAGTTGTGTATCAGGTGATTTTACTGGCAATGCTGTAGTTAGTTCCTTTCATACTGAAAGACAGATGCTGCCACCAGGACCTGGTATGTTACGCATAAGCCAGTAATACGGGGCTACCTTCATAGAAGCACGAATCCAAACCGAAGGTGTAGAAAGTGCATGAAATCTTTATTGTGTCATCGAACGGGATGGGAAGGTACTGCAGACAAGGGCAGAGAAGGAATGAAGTGCAGAACCCTCCCCTAAGATGGCACTGGCCAGGGAGCCGCCCCTCCCCCTCCACACGGCCACTCCCAGCCCCTCACAGCGTCCATCCTGCTCCCCTCTCCACTGCCCAGAAGATTCCGCCCTGAAAAGTCTGGTATTATCCCTCCAAAATTAATAATTTTGATGCATACTATATGTTGCATTAGTTTCAAGCCAAGCAACAAGCTAATCTCAAATCCTTACCTCACAGTGGTTTGAGGGCAAGTCCTGCCAAAGTATTGGAGAAGATCGTGCCCTTTATGCCCATCTGTCAGGGCCACACTTGTCTCTGCAGTGTCTCAGCAACTGAAGCAAGCATTTCTCCTGGATGCCACAGCAGCCAGCTTGACCTGCGCCCAGATGCGTTTCTCCACATAATTCAACGCTCCTTACACCGCAACTCTACCCTTGGCTCCAACCAGACTTCTCTCATCCAGAAGCTTGTTTTTTTTATTGGTGCTGGACTGAATCCAGGGAGTGCTGGACCACATTCCCAGTCCTTTTTACAGATTGATTGATTGATTGATTGCAGTACTGAGAATTAAACACAGGGTCTTCACAATGAGCTACATCCCCAGCCCTTTTATTATATTTTATCTTGAGACAGTGTCCTGTCTACCTGTCCACGATGCCTTGAACTTGTGAGCCTCCTGCAGCAGGCTCCCAAGTAGATGGAATTACATGTGTGCACCGTTGCACTTGGCTTAGACACTTTTTGGTTCTGGAGTTCTAAGTTTCTTAGCATCACCCCAAGGTCACTTAAAATACAGTCTCATAACTTTGTTCATTAAAAATGAGCTCATTTACAATTCTTCCAGTATACAATATTAAAAGACAAAGCATTTGAAAGCAAATGTGACCACCTTTTTGTACACTAGAGAAGCTGTCTATGGTTTCCTGCAGTAGGAAAAGTGACCTGCTTTGAGCCACAGCCTCAACTTCCATAGTTTGATTCCACAACAAATCTCTAACATCTTCCATGGCCTGAATCTTTGTCTCCGTGTCAAATTCATGTGCTGAATTTTAACCACTGATATCAGGGGATTAGGAGGTAAGGCCTGTGGAAGGTGACTGGGTTATGGGTTTAGGATCCGTAGAAATCAGGGCCAAAAGAATTTGGTTGTTCCTTTCACCATGGGAGGGCACAGCAAGAACATGCCACCGTGGAAGTGGGGTCACCAGACACCAACTCTGGTGGCGTTCTGATCTTGGATTTTGCAGTTTCTATAACCACGAGAAACAAATACTTATTGTATTCTCTCATAGCAGTCCAAACAGACAAAAAAAAAAAAAAAAAAAAAAAAACCTTACTGTTTGACTCTATTTTCCAATACCTGCTGTGAAATAGTAATGAACGTTGCTTATGTAGTCATGTAAGCAAATGGATTTTTTCACCTTTCTCCTCGTTTGCTACATGTATAGTCAAATTACTCACTTGCTTTTCCATTTGGATCACTCCCCTTTAAGAATTCTCTGCTTGTCAATAGTTTGAGCCATGACAGAAGGGCTTTGTCAATTTCAGAGAGGTCCCACTGCTGTAATTTTTCTGATGTTAAATCAATGAAATTTACAGAAGGTAAGTTTCACCTATACTTCCCAGCATGGATCCTCTGATAGAAATACAAGCCAAACATGGTTAATGGTGTCCCACATTCCTCACACTCAGAGGGCACAGTCATTGTATACATTTCCCAGCATGTACAGAAATCCTCTCTGCAGCCATTGCCCCATGGGTTTTTTCCTCCAGTGCGAATTCTGTAATGTTGATACGTGTTTGAGCTCTGCATAAAGGACTTCCCACAATCCTTCCAGTCACAGTGCTTTTCTCCAGTAGGAAATCTCTCGTGTTGGAGCTGGAACCATGCTGATGATCCTGTCCTCTCCCAGCCACTCCATTCATAGGTTTTGCCTTTGTTATTAATTCTTTTGTGTCTAGTAAGGTATGAGCACTTACTAAAACCCTTTCTACACCCACTGTATTCACTGGCTTTATCCACAGTGTGAATTCTGTGATAAAGAGTAAATGCTGAGTATTGGCTAAAAGATTTCTCTCAGTGTTATTTATATCCAGGGTGCTTTTCTCCAGCATGTGTTTCTTGATGTTGAGCCCAGTGAGTCTCACTAAAGCTAAAGATCGGCCCATCATGCATTACATGTATGGGTTTTTATTTCATTATGAATTCTGTGATGTTGATAAAATGCTGAGCATTGATGAAGGCCATCTTCTAAGCCTTACTCTAATAAGTTTCCACACAGAGTAAAATTGTTGCTTTTATGAAAAGGATGAAATCCTTTTACAAATTTACTACATATCAGGATTTTTCATCTTATACAGGTAATTGTGGGCTTTACTGTTAATATATTTCTTTTGAAACTTTGATCATGTGGATGATATTTATGTGTTCTCTTCATGGTAATCAGACAAAAAGAACTAACTTCAAATAGAAACTATCCTGAAATTACTGTGTTTCTGCTCTTTTGCAGGAGATTTGACATACCTCTACCCACACATTGATCCTCTCCTCATTTTTTTCCTGAACAAAAGTGTCTCAAGGATATGGCTTACAATTTTTTTCTATTCATAATGTCCAGCATCATTCTTGATAAAAATCCAACTTCCTAATTCAGCTTTTTTCATATAACAAAACTGCTTCCCCCTCTATCCCTGGCTGGCTCTATAGACTGTGTTTCTAGTAGAACACATAGAATTTAAAATTTACAATCTCTACAACAAGCAGAACAATGACCCCCCCCAAAGATGTCCATCCCCTCATCGCTGGAAAGTTTGAACTTGTTACATGCCAAGCAGGAGTTTACAGATGTGATTAAGAATCTTGAGGAGGGGAAATTATCCTGGATTACCCGGATAGGGCCCTTAAAATTCTGAGAAAAGCCAGGAGAAAAGGAGTGAGAGAGGGAGATATAACCATAAGAGAAAGATAAGAAATCTGGGTTGTAGGAAAGACTCCAGCCTCTAGAACCCGAGAAAGATTAGAAAACAAATTGTTCCTGGAGCCCGCAGCAAGGATCACAGCCTTGGGTGACCTTTGCTTTTAAGCAAGGGAGACGCTTGTTCAGGTTCTAATGTGTAGGAGGCTAAGATACCGCATTTGTGTTGCATTTTTAAGCCACTAATTCTATGGTCATTGTTTTAATGGCAATAGAACACAATTACAGAAACAGCAGCCATTCCCCAGAAATCATGATGGTTGATAAGAGGGAAGGGCCATCTAATACCACCCTCTGTGACACAAGTGGGCGTGTCTCTCCAGGCACCCTTAGAGAAAGCCTTCGAGGAGGAGGGTAGTTGCTGACAGCACCCACAGCAAGCCCTCCCTGGGCTGGTCCCAGAAAACAGCAGAGCGCAGTGAGGGCACTGAGCCCAGCCATTCCTGCTTAACTAGGACGTCTCCAATGGGCTGTCCGATCTGAACTCCCCTTTGCACAGCCAAGACTTCCTCTGAGCTGCACTGAAGATGAAAGCGTCTCTTACATCCGTTCTTACTTCTTTATAGACTTGAAACCTCCTTTCTGCTCTTTCTGTTCCCTCCCCCTTTATCCTACCGGTATTTCTTCAAAAATTCCTGTTCTCCTCATTTCACGTGGTGCCTGCTTCCAGGAAGAGCCAAAATGATAGATCCTCTACAGTACATCTGTCAGATACCAGGCCTTTAAATATTTTGCCAGGAAAAGGGCTCCCACTTGCTTCTTTCTACCTTACTACCATCCATTGCTTGCTTTCCTTAAGTAACTGATTCAGTCCCAGTAACTGATCAAACAGGTGAAGAATCTATCAACTGGTGTAGCTTGGGGTGTGTGTGTGTGTGTGTGTGTGTGTGTGTGTGCGCATGCGTGCATGCGTAAAAATGCAAATATTCATAATCTTGTATCTTACCTTTTTCCTCTGTCACATAAAGATAAGGGATCCAAGGCTCCAAAAGGTAACTTGGCCAAGCTCACAAGCTGTGCACATGATGAAATCCCTTTCAAGTGCAGATAGTGCTGATGGCAAAGCCCATGCTGTTTCAACAAAAGCACATACACTTGTGTGTGCAGATGTATTTGCTGGAACTCTAGAGGGTGTGTTTAAGATTTAGATGCGTCTGGAGGAGTGGGGAGAATGTTATCAAGACCTGTTTTCCTGAGGAGTTAAAGATGCTCCTAGGAATTAAATCTCATTCCAGGCTAGACTCAAGTGCACAGATGTGATCCTAGCTCAGCAGGATTAGCATGCAGGAACAGTTTTAAGTCCAAGTACCAGATACCATACTCACTTCCACAGTCTACCCTCTGACCTAGTCCCCAGGCACTCCTGCCTGAGTCCTAAGAAGAAGTTATAATAATAAGCTGTTTGTCAATGCATTAGTAATGGTGAAAACACTCTATATGAACATATCTGGTTTAATAAAGCAAAGAAGAAACACATCCAGAGCACAGAGGCAGTGTGGGAAATGTTAAGCACAAATAAAGTCCCTCTCGAGGCAGCCAAAAGCAGGAGCAGGCTGGATAATCTAAGCAGTCAGTTCCTGCAAGTGAGGGAAAGAGCCAATGAGACAAGAACTGGAGCAGCGGGGAGGCGATGACAAGGTAGGTAGTCCGGGAAGCAGCTTCCCAGGCCTCCTGCTCCACCAACAGCACAGCGGGCACCGCTAGAAAGCGCGATGTCTTATAAAAAGCTCCCCACAGTCTCTAAGCCGCAAGGATCACTCCTTACCGGGGATGCCCTGCCAACACTTCCTAGCTTTCGAGAGTCTGGCCTTTGAGTTCAATATCCAGCACAGCACATCCTGATCTGTGGACTAGGACTGAAACATGACGGAGAGCTCCTCTACTGAACACAAAAACAGCACATGCGCACTTGACACACTCTGGAAATTGATCTCATGTTGCAGGAAAGCATGATATTTTCTCATGTGGCCCAAACCTGCTGCATAAACCTTTACATCATGGCTGTGGTGGTCCTGGATGCTACACCAGAAGTTAAGAAGAGCTGGCTCCTTAAGTCAGTCACCACAGTGAAAGGCGGGATTATTTGCAGCATCAGGGAAAGCTGGAGTAAAGATAATGCCCTTGAAGATCATTGCCATGTCCAATGACTCCGTACTGGCTTTGTGTGGGCCCCTGTATTTCACTCCATCCTCAGCAACAGCTCTGATCCCAACCTCGTCTTACATGATCTCTAATTCATGGACTTCATGCGGGTGCAGGACATAATTCATTGAGAGCTTGGATGTTGTATTTCTATTTTCCTTCTCCCCTGTACAAATTCCTCCATAAGTGAGCTGGGGCTGTAGCTCAGTGGGAGAGTGCTTGCCTACTGTGCACAAAGCCCTGGGTTCCATCCCCTACACTGCAAAAAACAAAACAATCAAAAACTTCTACATAATGCCAGACATGGTGGCACATGCCTGTAATCCCAGAACTTTGGGAGGCTGAGGCAGAGGGATCCCAACTTCAAATCCCACCTGAGCAACTTAACAAGACCCATCTCAAAATAAAAAGAAAATAAAAGGGCTGGGGACATAGGTCAGTGGCAGAGTATCTGTGGGTTTAACCTCCAGCACCACAAAACAAAACCAAAAACTTTCCCACATGATTTAGAATTAAACAAGTAGACCTCTAATGGGAGTGCATATTCAAACTTTTTGGTGGATAAGGGATATATGAAAAAAGATGAATGCGTGCTTTAATCTTGCATATTTCAAGATTGCCAGATCCTTTAAGGCTATTTTTTGTCATTTTCTCACTCATTAGATATTTCCTGTGTGTCCATTACATGCTACTCCCCTTGCAGGTATAGGAATATAGCTGCAAGTGAAGTTTTCCTTGCCATCACAGAACTTACTGGGAAATGGAGACAGGAACAATTACTTTAAACAGTAGAGCAGTACATAGCGATAGATACAAGTTACAATTAGAGAGTCAAAGAGCTAGAGACGGTGGATGCTTCTATTGTAGATTAGCTGGTCACGGTAGGTCTCTCCAATACAAGTCTTAAATAAAATAAAGGGGCAAAGCCGAGCAAGTATAGTCTAAGCTGATAGAACAGAGACTCTGCAGCCCAGCTGCCCAGTGACTATTTATTTCTCTCTCTTCTAAAAGATTAACTGTAACTGACCCAGAGCTGCTGTGATAGGGACCTGGAACCTTTCTCTGAGTTATCTGCTTACTTTGTTTTGTGGTGTAACAGAATACCACAGACTGAGTAATTCATAATACACAGAAATGTATTGACTCATGGTCTTGGAGGCTGGGAAGCTGAAGGTCAATGGGCCACCATGTGGTGAAGACCTTTTACCACACCATCCTTTGGTGGAAGGACAGAGGAAGGCCCTCTACATAACATGGCGCTGAGCTCTGCCTTGACCTGTTGGTCTGGAGAACATATTGTCAACTGTCTCCTGCTAAGCAATTGGCATCCCCAGAGTAGGAAGACGCTGGAGAGATCACAGGTCCACAGAAGTGGACGCTGGTGCCTAGAGGTCACTCCGAATGCCTAGGAAGTAAGAGCATGTGTGAAGTCTGTAGCCCCTAGCTCCCTCTCTCACGCTCCCACATTAGGGTTTTGGCACCATAACCCTGTCAGAACCACCAGCCCCAGAAATACCCTTACCCCGTACAAACTCCTCCCTTCTCCCTCTCTCTTGTCTCCAAGTCCCTGGGGACGGTGGCAAGGCCAGCTGTAGGCAACGAGCTTCTGCTATGCTAGCTGTCCAGCCAGAGCATCAAGAAGGACTCTCATGGCTTCCAGGCCTGCAACAATTTCTTCTTGAGCCACAGAGATCCCACCATGTTTGTCAGGGAGGAACTCTCCAGCAGGAAGCGCAGAGACATGATGTCAATGGGACTGCACGACCTGAAGAAGCATCTCCAGCAGGCCAGCACCAGTAGGACCATGCGGCCCTCAGAGCTTCACACAGACCAGAGGCCGAGGGCCTTACTGGTGGATCACACCACTGCTGGGCTGGCCAGAGGCCTGGAAGAGGCATGTGGATCTGCACTGCATCCAGATTTTACAAAGACAGAGACCAAAAAAGCCCTTCCTTTTGTCCCCTGTGTTTGTAAAGTTTGTGTGAAGCAACTCACATGATACCACAATGAGCAGATATCTTATATCTTGTTTCATTGACAATGTTGTGTTCAAAATCACAGACAAAGGCTTCAAATATTTTAGTAGTTTATTTTAAGAGGTAGTAGGGGTCTCTTCCAACACTTTGGAGAACAGGATTATATCTTATAGCTACCTCAGGAATCCCCTGCCCACCCCACCTATCTACCCACTGCCACCTGGGTGTCAGCTTAGGAGGACTTCAAATAGACCCAAAGAGAGGAGCCAGGATGTGAGAAGTCACAGTACCCGAGCTTTGTCATCCCTTCACTTAAAAGTGCAGTGCAGAGGGGTCGGCAAAAGGAATCCTGTCTAAACACTGGTGGGATGAGAGGGAAGAACTGATAAAAGTGTACAGAAAGGAAGTGGAATTGTGAAGATCATCCTGACCCGTTCTAGAGTGTGAGGGCATAAGTTAGAGTACATCAGGACATGAATCTGCAAGGCTGGTTACACAAGGCTGCGTTTCCTCTCTGAGCCTGAGACCTTCTGGGCACCTAGCTACCTACTGAGGGCACCACTTTCAGTCCCCAAGTCAAGGCTTCAAGCACTGACAATGGCTTGTCCAAGGAAAGATGACTGGTATGAACCAGTGTGGTCCTGGTCCCTACCATCTACTTAAGCAGGGATGAAAGGTGGGGCTCACGCTGTGGGATGGGGAGCAGTGGGACCACTGCCTTTCAGCACATGTGGTGATGGGTGGCTGCTTCCTAACCGTGGAGGTCAGGGAAGGACCTGGCATTCTGAATAGAACTGGAAAGATGGGAAGTGGCTTCTATTGCAAGTGAAGGTGGGGAAAGGGAGGAAATTCTTTTTCTTTTAAGGCTGTATGAGAAAAAGATAAGAATATTTCATCAAAAGAAACCTTCTATTTTGTTGCTGGAGATATAAACTAGTACAACCACTATGGAAATTCCTCAAAAATCCAAAACTAGAAATTCCATTTGACCCAGCTATTCCCATTCTAGTATCTTTCACAAAGAGTTAAAGACGTCATAGTCCAACAATACATACATACCCATGTTAATAGCAGCATGGTTCATTATAGCTAACTCACAAGCAGCCTATACATCCATCAACAGATGAATGAATACAGAAAATTTGGAATTTATGCACAGTGGAGTTCCACTCTGCTATAAAGCATAAATTGGAGTCATTTGTGGGGAAAAGTATACATCTTAAGACTACAATGTTAAGTGAAATAAGTCCAACATGCAACCCTAAATACTACATGGTTTGTCTCATATGAGAAACCCGAAGTATAAGTTAAAGAACAAGATAAAAATAAACAATAGGAAGCAGGGAGATGAATCTTCTGCAAATGAGAAGAGGACCCAGAGATGGTGGGAAGGGAGAAGCAGGAGGGGGGAAGGGGCTATAAAAAGAATCAACCAACTCCCCAAGATGAATGTAATCATTATGTACTGAAACATGTACTAAGAAAAACAAAAATTTTACAGAAGGAGTGCTGGATATATCCACCCTGGAAAATAGTGTGGCAAGCCCAGCCCAGACTATGCAGTGAGACCCTATCTCAAAAAAACAAGAACAAGGGCTGGGGATATAGCTCAGTGGAATAAGCGCCTGCCTAGCAAGCGCAGGGTCCTGAGTTCGATCCCCAGTACCGCAAAAAAAAAAAAAAAAAAAACAAGAATAAAACAGTATAGATACATATATACTAGTTCTACTCATAAATGGCCCAAACTGGAAACAATCCAAATTGTCTTCCAGAGATTAAACACACTGTGGTCCATGAATACCAATGACTGTTGTTCGGCCAAAAAAAAAAAAAATTGGAATACACAAACACATGGGTGGATCTTAAATGTGTTAGCCTGAGAGAAAGAAGCCATTTTAAGATCAAGTACTATATGATCTCATTTATAAGATAATCTAAAATAAACAGAAGATAGTGCTGCAGGACAAACTAGAGAATGCCATGGGTTGGAGTTGGGTGGCTGCGACTCTGCAGGGTAGCACTCAGGAGTTACTGTGGGGATGGACAGTCTGTAGCCTGATTGTGGAGCTGTTTGCATGAATCTATGCCTCTGTTAAAATTTATAGAATTATACAAATATCACACATGGCCAATTTTACTATAGGATAATTTAAAACATTATTTTGAATTTTTAAATAGAGCAAAAGGAGTGCTTGGTATGGTTTATGGAGATCTGGTTACCACTTCTTACCAAGTATGATGTGGATTGATTCATACATCGTTTATCCTTCTTCCTTCCTACCTTCCTTCCTTCCTTCCTTCCTTCCTTCCTTCTACTCATTTATACTTGGCAAGAATTATAGACCTACAGAAGGTAGAGTTTCTGCTTATAAGAAACTCATCTAGTGAAGGAAATCAAGGTTTATGCACATATTTGGGGTTTTTTGTTACTTGTTTTTAGTCATTTTACTTGCTTACTGCATTTTATTGATTTATATACTATTGTACTAGTAACTGCCAATTTACTGTACCCTGAAATCTATTATACAAGTGATGAATGGATAAACAGAATGTGACATAACCATATAGTGGAATATTATTCATCTATATGATGTATGTCTTACTTTTCTTGTTGCGGAAACAAAATACCTGACATTCACAAATTAAAGGGAGAAAGATCTATTTCAGCTCACAATTTATGGAGGTTTCAGTCCATGGTTGACTGGCTCCAGGGCAGGGTGGCATAGCAGAGGAGAAACAGTTTATGGCAGGCTGAAGGCAGAAGGCAGGAAACAGCAAGCCTATCTTCTGTCTGTCCAATAGGCCACAAGCTAAAAGAAGCATAAACTAGAGACTTTTATAGGTACATGGATGCAACTCAAAACCACACTCATAAGTGAAATAAATCAGGGCCTTATGTATAAACACTGTATTATAGTCTCACTAGTGTGGGAAACTGAATGAGTAAATAAGATCCAAAATGTACAATAGATATTTTCAATTGGGAAGAAACCATTCAAAAGAAAAGATAAATTGTAAGGGAGGAAAGGAGAAATGAAAAAAGAGAAAAAGAAAAATATATATTCATACACAAGATAGTTAAGATAGTTATACAGCTGGTTTATCTTAGTTCATTGAAAAGAAAGGTTTGTACTAATATTGTTTGACAGGATATGCCTATATCTTGTACTCTGAATAACTACTAGGAAGACAACAGTGCACAATGTACTAATTCTTGTAACTTTCCTACTAACCTGTTTTGAAACTCTTTTTTATTGTTATTTTTATTTGTTTATCTTTAAAATAAAATTTAAAAAATGAAAGAGGTTTGTGCATGATGGGATGGAGAGTTCTGCAAGGGGACTCCTGCACAGATTGGAAAGTTCTAGGATGCCTTTGCTCTTGGAGCTTCTGCTTCTTCATTTGGAAATTTGGGGAAGTTCTTCCTGTCCTACTGTGCTAGAGGCTTGTTGGGTGAATCCAGTGCGTCAGGGGGACCTGTGACCTAGAGGCACAACTGGCCTTACAGAAAGGCTCACCATGATTCAGAAAGAGATGTTTGGTTTCTCTGATGATATGACTGGTAAAAAAAATGATTCTGTAGGTAATTTTACAGGAGGAGGAAGAGGACAGGATGTCTCTGCAACTCCCCAGGGCAAGGCTATTATGAAAGTGTTTTTATACATTTGCTTTAAAAGATTTTTTGAAAGAAAACAGAATTTTACTCCTATTCACACTTTCCCCCGCTGTGCTAACAATTTGGTTTCTACGCTGTTAGGTGGAAGTGAAAATAAAACAGACCTACAGTGGAAGTTATGAAGTAAAATCAGATGTGATTTTTCCCCTACTGTTCAGCCTAAAAGATCTTTCTGATGTCATTTTTGTCAAAAATGACCTATACCTAGTAGGAAAAAGTTGGAGGTAGACATTTTGGCTATATATGGAAGAATCTTCTTCAAAATAGCAATGAATGACAATAATTACCTTTGAACATTTATTACATATGCCACACAATGAGCCAAACATTTTATAGTCACTAGCTCATCTAATCCTACAAGGGCTACCCTAAAGCTGTTTACTATTGTTTCTGTTTTACAGATAAGGAATCTAAAGCTCAAGGGTATTTTTTAAGTACTGGGAAAGTCAGTGTTGGTACCAGAATTCCAGTCCAGGTGTCTAAACTACAGAAGACAAGAGGTACTGAAAGTATCTGTACCATACTTTAAAAATGTTTAATTTAAAAGTAAACTCATAAATCAATGACAAAAAGAAAATGTCTCAAGAAGAAGCAAAAGAAATAAGCAGGCAATTCACAAAAGAAAAATACAAATAATCAATAAAATACAAAAAAGACATTTTCGATGTCACTAGTAATTTAAAATGTAAACTAAAATAATGAGACATATTTTCATCCACCAGGTTGGAAAAAGGATTTATAAAAGTAATGGCTGGACGTGGATAAATTACAGATATCATATAGATTGTTGGAGAGGACCAACTGATGCCACTATTTTCAGAGAAATTTGGTGCATTCCTGTTTTTTAAATGCATAGATCCTGTGAACCAAGAATTGTAGAGAAACATTTCACCCTATGTTTGGGAAGGACACACAAAAGTATTCCTTGTTCCTTTGTTTGGAAAAGCAAAAAGCTAGACTCAATCTAAAGTCACTTAGTGTGACATTGGTAACAGTGTAGTGCATCATATTATGAGATGGGTAAACACTGCACAGTAGCTTAAATAAAAAACAGCAAGTTGTAGGGAAAGAAAGTTGTATTAACTCCCCTATACCATACCACCATACCAAGTAATTTTCATACATGCAAAGATATTTAGGGTATTCAAAGTATATAAAATAGGCTGGCCATAATGGTTACTTCTAAGAAGGGGTCTGGAATTAATTGGTGAAAGAGAATTTACACATCACCTGTAATGTTTAAGCTTTTATCAGAGAAGAGGTATCCCTGTATTACCTCATAACAACACTTTTTAAAAAGACTTAACACACAGGGAAGAAAACAAGGTATGTTTGGCTCCAGAGCCTAAGGATACTGTATTATTGGTTCTCAGCCTATGGCTTATTGTTAGGTTTAGGTTCACCACCTTCTTAAAATTGTGTGCTCTGTGTGTGTATGCATGTGTGTGCGAGCATGCACGTGTGTGTATGTGTGTGTGTGTGTGTGTGTGTGTGTACATATTTTTTCTTTGGAGGAGATTCCCAGTACTGAATTCTCAGAGGGATCTGTATTGTTCCATTCTGACTGCTATGAAAAGATGCCATTACCTGGATTGGTTTATAAGCAATAGATATTTACTTCTCACAGATCAGAGGCTGGGAACTCCCAGATCAAGGCAGATGTAACACTGGTGAAGGCCCACTTCCTGGTTCGTAGATTTCACCTTTCTGTTGCTTCCCCACAAGGCAGGAAGAGAAGGGAGCTGAGGGAGCCACTTCCACAACTTAATCACCTTCCAAAGGCCCCATCTCTGAAGCGTGTGGCCTTCGGGGTTGTGACTTAACACGGGAATGGGGGAATGTGCATGGCAGGACCCAGGTCCAATAAAGGTCAAGAACAATTTTAGAGGAAAATGTTGTTGCTCTGTTGTGGCCCTGGGAAAATGATTCAAACTCTCTGGAAAATGGCATCTGTAGAGGCGTGAAGCACATAGGATGTTATGGTTGATACATTGTGTCAACTTGGGGAGTCTGGAGGTTTAACTGAGTGATTCAGCAGGAAGCCACAGTGCTTACTTTGTACACATCCTGAGCCTGTGGAAAAGGAAGGCATGGAGATAGCGTGAGAGCTACATGCCCCCTGGGTGGGTGTAGGCTGTTTACAATGTAAGGGAAGAGAAGAGGCTGCTTGCAGCCATTCCTCCCTTTTGCTCTGGTTGTTTTTCGTGTGCTCTGCTGCCATGAAGTTTGCCCTCTGCCATGTGCCACTCTGGCTCTGAAGCAGCCAAGTATGGACTGAAACCTCCACAAACTGTAAGCTAAATAAACCTTTCCTTTCTTCATTTTGGGTGTTGGGTATTTTGTCTCAGCAACAAGAGTAAAGTAACCAAGACACGAGGTGATGTGGGGTCCTCAGTCAATGCGTATAATGCACTTAAGATAGAACTCAGAAAAGATTGCCTGTTATTATTTTTGTTATTGCTGCCATTATTAACCTCTTCAAATAAGCTCTTCACTCTGCAAACTTGAGTTCTCAAAATAGTTATATTACAAAGAAAATGGATAATGTCACCCAGTCTGAAAATCCTAAAATTTTAGACTCTTACATTTTCTCCTACCTGTAAGAATGAGAAAATGACATCAATCCTCCCATATGTTTGTCCTTTTGCCCCAGAAACATTTAGTAAACATTTGCAGTGTACTGGGCATTACAGAACTGGAGAGACAATTGGTGCTAACATGGTAAATAGGCCCTCCTTGAAGGTACAGTGACAAGCTCTAAGACCACAACCATAGGGGCTATAATTGTGCTGTGATCTGCTAAGGGCTTTCCAAGATAACTGGATTTCAGATCCAACCTTTTATTACTGACAGGCATAAACATTATCCTCTTTAATCCTTCAATCTGACACTTTCTCCTGTAATGGATCAGGTAATTTATTTTCAGAGGGCTCAAATCAAGAGTGCCATTCTGGTCCCACTTCCCCAGGAAGAAGGTCATCTGAGCACAGTGTGCCTAAACACTTCGAGGCATTTGTGCCACCAGTTGTTTCGCTTGTTGGTTAATTTGATGGACTCCATTGCTGTTAAAATCCTAAAATAGGAAGAGCACATGTTAGTAGACCAGATGCCCGCAAGGTACAATTTTTCAGTGCAGGGCATGCTGCTCATTTCCACACCTTGGAGGCATGTGAGCCTCAAGGTCTTAGGGACCTGAGGGCATGAAGCAGCTTGGCCTAGCAGAGGTGGGCCATGTCACTGGGAAATGCTATAATGAGGTAGTAGGGCTCTTGGCTGGTTGAGCTGGGGCAGAGGTGACCCCCGCCCCCACAAAGGCACATCCATCTCTTTACACCCCAGTGTTTCCAGCACTTTTCTCTCTTAATTTTCAGAGAAGGAAAGAATATGGATCAGGCGATGTACCAGGAGAGTGGGAAGATGGAGGCCGTGTGGGCAAGTGGACTGGCTCTTAGAGCTGCAGCTTTCTGGGGATCTCAGCCCATCACCACACACTGGGGCCTGAGGAGCAGCCACGGAGGAACCGTGAAGAAGCATCTTCTCCATGGGACTTGTGTCCTCACGGCGGGATTCCAGTGATTTCAGGGTGTCTCAGTCATGTCTTATGGCTAAGACACAATACCTGACACCTGCAAATTAAATAAGGAGAGGTTTATTTGGGCCCCTGGTTAGAGTCCACAGCCAGCCGGCTCCCAAAGAGGACCCATGACAGAGGGGCGTGGTGGAGATGAAGCTGCTCGAACGTACTCAGGAATGGGGGTGCCGAGAAAGGCCAAGGGAGGAACCAGGGAGAGACACACACGCTACCAGGCCGCATCTCCAGTTCCCCACCTCTTCGGCCAGACCCCGCCTCCTAACTACAAGGCAGCTATGAGCCCCGGCAAGCCAGTCGCCTCTAAAAGCCTCACCTATGAGCTAGAGGTTCATGAGGTCCTTGTCCAGGGTGCGATCCAGGACAGGAGGAAAGTGACAGGCATCACAATGTACCCAGAGCCAGGAGAATGGCTTGCAGGCGCACACAGACCTGCCCGGGGCCTCAGCACAAACTCTGAAGAGTGCCAGGGCGGGAAGTGGAAATGTGGGAAAGGGAGCCGCAGAGCCGCTAGAGGGGTGTTTGTGCTCAAGCAGTGGCGCTTCAGCCCCTGCACCTCCCCAGAGTTCACGCAGAGCTTTCGTGAACACACACACGCCTGTGCCTTGGGTATCCCCGTCACACCGTGAGTTTTGCGTGTCCAGGGATTGGAAATCTGGAGGGTGACGGTCAGTGGTGGAGCCTGACAGGTCAGATCCAAGGCATGACAAGGATGCGGACAAGCAGGAGTCACGGCATCCTTCCCTGAGGGAAGGGGGTTCTTGGGGGCCCTGAGAGGATGTGAGAAAATTCTAAGCTCATTCCGCTTTGGCTTTCTGTTGACTCCCACCCATCAGTGGCATC
Organism: Dinomys branickii; assembly: GCA_004027595.1. NCBI lineage: Eukaryota > Metazoa > Chordata > Mammalia > Rodentia > Dinomyidae > Dinomys > Dinomys branickii. The sequence goes on from PVLD010008768.1 coordinate 45,883, forward strand.
CCTGATGAAATGCAACTCAGAGACTCGTGCCCCAGTGTCTCCCAGACCCATAGTTGTCCTCCCATCACTGTTGTGCTGAGGATCATGTGGATCTTGGAGTCAGTTGGTGGCCTCTGCTCCCACCACACTCTGAGAATTTGATGATTTTTTTTTTTTTTTTTTTTTGGCAGTGGTGGAGATTGAACCTAGGGCCTTCCCACTGAGCTATATCCCCAGATCATTTTTATGTTTTATTTTGAGCCAGAGCCTTTATAAGTAGCGAAGTTACTCAAGCTGGACTCAAACTTGTGACCCCCCCGCCTCAGCTTTCCAGAGTGCTGGGGTTACAGCTGCGAGCTACCATGCCCGGCTACTTTCAGTGGTATTTCATGCTATAAAGCATATTGAAGTGAGCATGGACATTGGCACCAATCCCGCTGAGGTCCAAATGCTGATTCTGGATTATAATTTCTCTAATGCTCACTTTCCTCATCTACAGCAGGGATAACATCCACTTCTTGGGGAATTTGTTTGCTTTTGTTTTGTTTGCTTGTTGGTTTGTTTAGTTTTTTGAGACAGAGTCTCACCATGTAGTTCAGGCAGGCCTTAAACTCACTGTGTAGCCCAAACTGACCTCAAACTTATGGTGATCCTCCTGCTTCAGCCTCCCCTGAGTACTAGGATTCCTGGCTTGCTAGGGGATTTGTAAGGCACAGTGACTGGTACCTACATGGAAGATTAGTACAATGATATACAAAGCTGACACCCTGTGTCCTAGTGGGGAGATAAGTGTGACTCAGTGATCGCATAAACACCTGGGTGAGGTAGTGTACACCTGTGATCCCAGCACTCTGGCAGGTTGAGGCAGGAGGATCCCTAGTTTGGGCCCAACTTGGACAAGTTAGGGATTTAACAAGGCCTTGTCTCAAAACCAAAAAGGGCTGGGAATGTAGCTCAGTAAAACATCCCTGTGTTCTACCTCCCCAGTACTGCAGGGGAAAAAATCGTATAAATAGAATAGTTCAAACCAGCGCAAAGGCTATGAAAGAAAAATCCTGTGAGACATGTGAGTGTCTAACGGAAACTTGTTCGGGTCTGGCTCCTAGGAAGGCTCCCCTGAAGAGGTGGCAGGAGTCCGGAGATCAGCAAAGGGAGGTAAGAGCAGAAGCGTCCAGGCAGAGAGAGCAGTGGTGAGCTCCAGGGAGGGCAGGGCCGTGGGCTTGGTGCAAGGAGATGGCAGTGCCTGGTACCCGCAGAACAAAGGGCAGAGGACGAGGCCATGGAGGGGGCCCGGACCTTGGCCGGTCACAGCGGCTGGAGAGTCATAAGGAAGTTGAGCATCTGAAGTCAGCACGTAGACTGTCGCACGGAGAAGGGGTTGGAGGAGCCATCGGGGAGGTGGGGAGCCTACATTCTCCACTGAGCTAGGGGACTGCATGCGAAAGTATTACACAGAAATACCTCCCGCCCACCAGAGAATGAAACCATCGACGAAGTCCCAGTGAGTGGAACCTCGCGAGGCCTGCAGCAGTTTTGGGAACAGACAGCACAATGAGGGCTGCTCTGTGACAGGCAAGTTGGGCCCTAAAGAACAGTGGACTCCGATTAATTAAGGAGCTGATGTGAGGGCTTCCAGGTGGATCCTGAGTGCAGTGAGGAAAGAATCCAAGAAAAGATCAGACACTAAACTGTACTACTTTAGTTAGGATGAACCAAAACGACATTGGCTTTACGAAAGAAAAAGGTTTTGTCTCACACAGAGTCTAAAAGGATAAGCTGTCCAAGGCTGGTGTATCAGCTCTAAGATCTTTAGGGATCCAGGCCCCTCCTACTACTCTGTTCTGCTATACTCAACACAGACACCCCTCTCGTGCCCCAAGAAGGCTGCTCCAGCTCCAGTGATCATATCTTCATTCTAGAGCATGCTCCATCTAGGACAAAGACAGAAAGGGAAGAAAAGGGCGCTCCTGTTTATAAAGTTACTGCTCAGAGGTTGCATGTTCATTTCAACCGGCTTCTCACTGGCCAGAACTTTATCACACAGCCAGAGTGCGGCTACCTGCGAAGGAGGCTGGAGAACATTGCACTCATTCTAGGCAGCTGGGGGCCCATTAGACATCAGGGACACTATTACCATACAGAAAGGAGAGAAAGAAAAATGCCTCTTATGTGCACTGCAGTCTAGGACAGTAATTTATAAAATATAAAATAGTTTCTATGGTGAGACAAGAAAAACACTAAGACCGCCATGAATGCCTTGTCCGGAATGCTGTTCTTCCCAATGGCCACACAACTCATGTCGCCATGCCAGGAGGCCTTCTTCCGTCACTTTGTTTTCCCTCATGGCACTTCCCACAGCCTGCTGCCACAGCTGCTCATTTACTGGGTGCCTGCAGGTCCCTCACGAGTGAGCTCAGTCAGGTAGGTGCTTGGATTGTTCACCTTGGTGAGCAGGACCTGCATCAGCCTGGCCACACAGATGTTCCCTAAAGACCGGTGACTGAGTAAAGTAACAGGTAAAGTGCACAGCTCAGGAAAATGCGCCGGGTCCTCTTAGGTTGATTACCAGAGGGAGGAAGACAGTCAGTGAGTAAACAGATGTGGGAAATACTGAATATCTTTGATAAGCAGAGACATGCAAATTAAAGGGACAATGAAGTGTTTTGTACAGTTCTTAAACTAGCTAAATGAAAATAGTAGTAATAATACCCAAAGCTGACAAAAGAATAATAATCCAGTACTAAATAACAGCCTCATGAGTTAGTGTCATCTTTGAAAAGTGATTGCACAGATCTACCAGGCCACCAGCTCCGGGAGTCACGACCTTCTGACAGTTCCAATGGATAACGCTGGGCTGAAGTAGCTTGACCTATTCCCTGGAGTAGGGCTGATGGCTGCCCTGAGGTCAAAAAAGTATAAGAAATGGCACAAAAACACACACACAGCTGGGTGCAGAAACACATGCCCGTAATTCCAGCACCTGGGAGGCTGAGGCAAGAGGATCATGGGATCAAGGTTAGCCTGGACTAAGTTTAAGGCTGGCCTGCTGCCTGGGCTACAGATGAGACCTTGTCCCAAAAAACATTAGAAGCAGCAGCAACAGTGAAATACATGTGCTTAAGCTATCACTTATGAAAAAACAGAAGTTAAAAATAAAATATAAATATCCAACTGTATAGAAATATTTTAATAAATTTGGATATTTAATCTGCTTTTGTTTTTTGTTCTGTGATAAGGGGATTAAACCCACTTCTGTGAAGGCACTCCTTCTCAGCCCTTTCATGGTTTTTATTTTTAGACAGAGTCTCATTAAGTCTCATAGGTTGGGTTCAAATTTGTTATCCACCTGTCTTAACCTCCCAGAGTGCTGGAAATGTAAGCAGACTATATTCTTAGTGGGATAACAGACATGTCTATACACACTATTGAGAAGGAATATCCAAAATAATACATATCCAAAATGTATTTAAAATTCTTTGGGTGATGGCATTATGAATTTTTTTCCTTCTTTATCTGAATTAAACACACACACACACACACACACGTACACATACACTTTTTTCCCCAGAATACCTCAAAAGCTATATTTCTCGTTGTGAAGAAAAATATTACCTTAAAGTGACCTGCTCACAAAGTGAACACAGGAAGAATATTATTTAGAGAGAATTATTCCAAACTTGTTTTTTAAGCCTGCATTTGGAGGACAAGGCTGATAGATCCCCTCCTAACACCAACAATGGTCTCCCCAAAGCACTGACACGAAGGATATTTTCATGTCCCTGTCAACATAAAGCTTGGTGCATCGTTGTCTTTATTTACGAAGCCCTGTGCCACCCAAGCTCTGTGCTAGGTGCTTCAGACGCGCCATGAGGTGTAAACCCCAGCAACCCCAGAGGTGGGCATTGCCCTGGGAACAGCAAGGAGGTAGAGAGAGAAGTGAAGCTGCTCGCCCAGAGCCTGGCTACGGCTTGTAAATGTGAGCCTCAACAGAAAGACGCGACCCTTGACTTCCTGTGTCTCAAAGAGGAGAGCGATTCACCAGCCAGGATGCAGTGTGATTTCTCTGGGAAGGGCAGCCACCGGGGGAAGGACTTAAGTGCTGGTTACAACTGCCCCCTGTGAGGAGGGGGTCACACAAGGGTGGGTCAGGTGCCCACCCTTACCAGTGACCCAGCTGGCATGCACACCAGGGGAAGGAGGGAGCCCCAGCTGGTCACTTCTAGAAGGCTGGGAGCGTGAGTGAAGGGGAGAAGGAGAGCCCTCGTAGGCTGCAGCCTGGGGGAGCCTGGGGCAAGAGAGGAATGATAAATGTGGACAGTGACATTTGCAGAGCAGTCAGGACAGCAGCAAAGAGGCAAGAGGATTTTAAGAAATGTCACACTGCCCTGTCAACTGGGTCTGTCGTACACTCAATTGCCTATTAACTACCTCCTGCTTTTGGACTAAGTGTCTCTGGGAAAAAAAAAAAGATTGAGAATAAATCACTCAGGCCTCTGAAATTTACTTGTGTTATATTGATACCTTCCTTTTTCTTTATTAAGAAATTGACATTGAGAGTGTGATTAATGTTATAATGAAGAAAAACACATAGAAATATTTTCAGGGTTTTAGAACAACTGCTCCTTTGGATAGGGAATATTTTAGGGAACAGTTAATAATATCATTTCCTGAGAATCTGTTCCAATTGCTTATGTTCTTTTCTTTTTGCTATTTGGCAGGAAAGAAAGGTCAAGATCCCTAAAAGCTTTGTAGCCTGAAGGAGGCTGATGCCCTGTCCATACTGCACATCTCAGAGACAAGAGAGGGGCTTAAACCATTCCAATCAACTTAATCAATTTTTATCATTTTACTTGGAACTTTCCCAACCTGAGGATGGGCTCAGAGATGAGAAGCACTTCCCTTTGGCTCCACCCCTCATCTTGTGTCTCCCATTTAGAGCAAACATCTTATGAGGACACAAGATTGATAACTGTGATATGTCAACTTGAGTAAGAACCACCTGGCAGATTGGTAAAGTGTCTGTGGATGATTGACATGTAGGCCAGCAAACAGGAGAGAAGACCCGCCTCACATGTGTGTGGTACCAGCCAATAAGCTTGTGCCTGGACTAAATAAAAAGGGAAAGAGGTGGGAAGTGTTCCCATCTTGGAGGAGCTCTAGTCTTCGGCATTGCCTTTGGACATCTGTCCCCAGTCTCTTCACCCTTCCAATCCTCTTGAACTGATGACTCTACAGAGTTTCCAGGCCTTCAGTCTTCAAGTGCTGCCTGATCTTCTGGGTCTTGTGGACTCCACCTCTGATCCTGTGAGCCTATCTAGTAAATCCCCTTGTATAATTATGCACATTTTCTATTGATCCTGCTCCTCTAGAGAACTCTAACTAACACAGGACAGAAGTTCAGTGTTTGGGTCCCAGGGTCCTGGAAGCTAGCACAGACCCTGGCTAGCAAGGCACCTCATAATGTTGGGGAAATAAATAGGTTGGACACTGAAAATGCACTAGGTTTTCACCCCTCACATCTCTCACTGGGATTTTCTTTTTCAGTTTAAATGTAAGATAACACTGGCTCAAGAACTGAAACTGAAAACTCCAGAGCTGGCCAGGAAAAGAAATAACTGTACAGAGTTAGCAAAGGGCACGGAGAACACTGAAATACCAGCATCCTAACTGTTCGCTATTATTCATGTTTGCTGAGCACATACTATGTACCAGGCACTGTGGTAGCTGCTAAGATAAATTCTTAATCTGATCATAGTAACGGGAATAAAGACAGCATGTCTAGAATTACTCGTATCCATTAATTATGTCAGAACCCAGAGCTATGTTCCAGGCACTGGCCTAAGATCTTCCCATGTACTGTTTAGATTATAAGTACAATTAATTTCTAGCTTATAGACAAGCAAGTTGAGACTTGGAAAGATTGCGTTAGTGTAGTCATACTCCATGGCTGGTGTGTATGAAGTCCAGGCTTGGATTCCTATGGTCCTATGCTTGCCCTCACTTTCTTCCTGACTCCCAGGATGCTTCCCTATGTGCAGTTCTTGGATCACTGGCTTCAGGTCATGAGGAATTCAGGATCAAAATGCACACCGGTTGTGCACACCTGTAATCCCAGAAGTCTGGGAAGCTGAGGCAGGAGAATCAAAAGTTAGAGCCCACCCTGGGCAACTCACCAATCTAGTGAGACCCTGCATCAAACTAAAAGATACAAAAAGGGCTGAGGATGTAGCCTAGTGCAAAAGACCTGGGTTCACTCCCCAGTGCAGCCAAAAGAAGAAGGGAAAAAGTAGATTCCCAGGCCTGCAGCTGAAGAATCAGAATCTCTGCAGGTGAAGGGAGCCTGGAAATTCCCAGATGAAGCCCTTCCCCCAGGTAATGCAGACACACAGCTGTGTCTAGACGTTCCCCAAAGCCTCATGCCGTCATAGGTGGGGCTTTTTCAGAGGTGGCTGGATCTAGGGTGTGTGATGCTGGAATTGATCCCTGGTGTAATGCTAGGCTCGAGGGCACTAGAGTTAAGGGTGTGAGTGTTACCCACACCCCAAGCAGCCTGGATAAGGTATAAGGGATGGAAAGGGCTGTGGCCATCCTTTGCTCGTTTTGCTCCCTTCTGCTGGCCATGAGCTGTCTCTCCTCTGCAATGGCTGTCTGCCACGCCACCCTGCCTTGGAGCCAGCTGATGATGGACTGAAATCTCTACACACTGTGAGCTAAACAAACCTTTCCTCCTTTAACTTTGAGTATTGGGTGTTTTGTCTCAGTAGTGAGAGAAGTAATTAAGACCACAGTAGAGTTTGTCACCGCAGCACACACTCAAGCTGCATTCCCATCTTCTTAGGCCAATCAAGGGGCAAAAAAGAACAGAACAGAATAGGAAGAGAGGGAGGAAGGACCTTGCCCAAGGTTGGGCTCCTTTTCAGCTCAGGGTAGGTCCCCAAGGTCCCTCACTTCTGTCTTTGGGGATGCTTCAACATACTCCCCCAGTATTGATGGCCTCATGAACCTCCATAGAATTCAGTGGCCCTCTGTGCCAGGGATTCTTGCTGAGATGGTACCCTTCAGGAAGGCAACTATCAGCAAGAGCAGTAAGATGAAATTTAACTGCGGCCAGGGTCAAACCTGAACACCGATCCCTGTCAGATCAGGGCACCGCTGCCAGGGCAGCACCAGCGGGCAGGTGGGCAGTTGCCTGCAGACAGGGACAACAAAGTGGCAAGGGGAGGGGCAGAGACTGCAGGAGGGACCTGAGGGTGGGACTCAAGGGTGGGGACACCATGGCTTCTTCTCAAGCGAATCACCGCGTCTGTTTCCTCATCTGTGAAAGGAAAATAGTGTTATTATTAGAAGGCCACTAATGCTGTCATCTGTGGTTTACTGAACACTCTGTGCATCAGACACTGTCTCTGTCTCGAGTCCGTCAGTCCATCTTCATTACAAATGTCTGTGATGTCACTCTGCCCCTTTAACACTGACATGTGAGAATGAGCTGTAGCGTGGTTTTGAAACTTGCTAGCATTTTCCAGCAGGGGCCTGTGAAGCCCGGATTTGATCCCAGATCCATCTCATGCCAAGGCTTGTCCTATTACTACCCAGAGCTTCTCCAATGTCCCTTTCACTTCTGGTTTTTATGACCATTTGCTGCACACAGGAACTGTTCGCATGGGACCCCCACGTTGTAAGCCTCCATGCAAACACACCAGTTGGCCGAGACGTCTGGCAGGGAGTCAGCAAAGACCCACCTGTGCCTCTGTCCATGGAAGACTTTCATGCACAGGGCCCCAGAGCTGTCCAGCAAACAGATGGAGCCTCAGCTCAGCTAAGCTTGAGCCAGAACACAGGTCCTAGGGCTGCCATCTGCCACCCAAATGTCCAAACTAGAGAGAACTTCTGCAGAGTAGGTAGGTCAGGGCTTTCAAGCACCATGGGAGTTCCTGAAAAACCCAGACCTCTAACACCAGCTCTCACCATATGCCCCCTACTCACATCTACTTCTGAGCACAGGACCTTTGCACTGGCTGTGGCCTCTACTGAAAATACCATTCCCCCTGCCTGAAAGAAGCTTCTTCCTTCTTCCTCTTTGTTGTCCTCATCTCAGATCATGATCCCCTCTTCAGGGAGGTCTTTCCTGACCACTCCATAGAAGTAGAATCCTGAATCCATCTCTACCCATCACTTCCCCTTCCTGACTTCCTTCACAGTTCTCAACACCCTCTGAATGCCCTTCCTCACTCGATATTTGCCAGTGTGCTAGCGCAGTGCCTGGCACGTGGTTGATTCTCAGTGAATATGTGCTGAATGGATGGGTAATGAGTGAATAAATGGGAAATTTTACTTTGTTTTGCAATAAAAACCCAGGAAACTATATTTGTAAAGGCCTCTCTCATTCTGGTTAATAAAAATACAGACCACAAGAAATAACAGCATGTTTGGTAACAATTTAACAACCTCTCAGCAGCTATATCTGCACACGTTGCTGGGCACTGTTCCAGAGCTAAAGAGGCACTAATAGCTTTTATGTAAAGAGGTAGGAGCGCAGGCCCGCCGAGTCCCTGAGTCCTGTTAGCCTGCATTATCAGATTGGTTACTGTGTTAATTGGTCCTGTCGCATACAGCCACTTCGGGCTTCGCTCTGCATGTCTGGGGTAGTGACAGGTTCCTATACAGAGAAGACAGGTCCGGGGAAGAGTGTGGGCACGTGACTATGCATGTGTACAAAGGCAGCCACACGCTGGAAAGAGTTAACCTGCAGCCTGGCTGTCCATGCTCAGGACCCGAAGCTGGCCCAGGAATGGGCGGGGAAGGCCTGGGGTGGCTGGGCTTGCACCAACTGTCTCCTCCAGCACAGAGGAACAGATGTGTGCCCAGCCGGACCAAGGGTGGTGAACTCCAGGTTCCTTTAGGAATGGCTGCAAAAGCCCACACCTGGAAATCCCTCCCTGCCTGCCCCTCCCTGGCAGGTTGCATTGGGGAAACGCTCTGGTCATCAGAGGAATGAGCCGGGAGAGAGCCATTCATCAGCCCGCCAGCACTTGGTAGGAAGCAGAGGCGAGGATGGACGTGGTGGACAGCCTTCTCGTGAATGCGAGCAACATCACGCCTCCCTGCGAGCTCGGCTTTGAGAATGAGACACTTTTCTGCTTGGATCGGTCCCGGCCTTCCAAAGGTAGGTGCCAGAAGCTGTTATTTTAATTCAAAAAACTCCTGAGTTGAGGGGAGCAACCCGCCAAGGCAAAGCTGATAAAGAAAACATAACAAAGTCATTGTGAGGCGAGGCTGGGTAAAGTCCTATGCTCAGAAGTTTTGATTAAAAGATCAAAAGCAGACTCGAGTCAAAAAGAAATGGTACTGCTCCCCCGGGGAGAGTTGGGGACCCATGCGTAGGACGAGGGGAGGACAAAAGCAGAGCTAAATGTAGTCAGAAAGGAGTACAAGAGTGGCAGTCTGAACTTACAAGTACCACAGAAAAGGTGCTGTCATGACGGACCGGTTGCCTTTTCTTGGGAGAACCTAGCGTGACAAAGTGATTACAGCCAGATAATGCTTTGCCTCTAAGAAAGAAAGCTGACACTATTCAGCCGCGTTGTCCTTAAGAAAAAGTGGTCTCCCGAGAGACCCTTTCACAAGCCAACCTTTTAAAAGCCACTGAAGCACCCTGTGCTTTGCTCAGTTTGTTTCTGCAAAATGTTGTCTATGTGGGAAGCAGAGGGGCTGCTGGGGAGGGGGCTGGAAGCCGCACTAAGATTTTAGCATTCTGCGCTCATTGCCTGCCTCCCGCTTGCTGTGCCGTCCCTGTCCCTTGCAGAGTGGCAGCCAGCAGTGCAGATTCTCTTGTACTCCTTGATTTTCCTGCTCAGCGTGCTGGGAAACACGCTGGTCATCACAGTGCTGATTCGGAACAAGAGGATGAGGACTGTCACCAACATCTTCCTGCTCTCACTGGCCGTCAGTGACCTCATGCTCTGCCTCTTCTGTATGCCCTTCAACCTCATCCCCAGCCTGCTCAAGGATTTCATCTTTGGGAGTGCCATGTGCAAGGCCACCACCTATTTCATGGGTAAGCTGCTGCGGGGCTGTTTGCAGGGCTGACTCCAGACCCACCTCAGTGCCAGACCTTCCCAAGCCCCGCTGAGTTCTGAAAGGCTCAACATCTGGCTGTGTGCAGGGCTATGTGCAAGTGTCCAGTGCTGGCTTTGTGGAGGCCAGTCCTCCTATATCCCCAGGGCTCAGTCCCTTATCCTGTGTCAGAATCCAGATGGAAAACAGAGGTTGGGTATGTTTGCTCCAGCTCAAAGGAGAAAGGTTCAAAAGTATAGGCAGAGTGCTGGCCTCCCACACACAGGGCCCTGGGTTCAATCCCCAGTACCAAAAGTAAACAAAGTGACCTCAATTTTGCTGTTCTTTCTGGGAGCGGGAGATGGTGTCCCGATATCCCCCCAGCTTGAGGGTGGTGAGGGCACGGAGGAGCACTCTGCTCTGGGGCTCTTATTTTCTTTGCCACCAGAGGCTATTTTCAAACCAGTTTTGTCACAGGTCTAGTTTCTCAAGACTCACTTCCCAGATTATTCCCCAAAATGGCCAGGACCATCTCAGGCAAAAGGTGAGAGGAGAGGTGAGAAAGAATTACATACACACACACACACACACACACACACACACAGAAAGAGAGAGAGAGAGAGAGAGAGAGAGAGAGAGAGAGAGAGAGAGAGGTCTCTGCCCCTAATGAGTTGCATGTGTGCCTGGGAGCTGTAGATCTCTCCGGCTGACCCTGAGATCCACAGCTCTCTACTTATGATAATATGATGATTGCAATAAAAATCACAAGAGCTAAAATTTTGTGAGTACGTTTCTCTACCAGACATGGTGCTAGTGCTTTTACTCAATGCATCCCCTGACCATTCTGTGCAGTAAATACAGTTGTCCTTGCCTTCTTCATCAAGGAGAACAGAGGCACAGAGAGGTTCTAAGCCGCACGCAGGTGGTAAGGGACACAGCAGGGATCTGAACCCGGAGTGGCAGCCACCACCACTAGCATGATAAGCATGCTGCCTCTGCTGACTGCTGTAGCTCTCCCAACACACAATAAAAGCATGTTTCTTGGTCTCCTATGTCCCCCAAGTTGCTATCGACCTCGGCCTTTCTGAGAACTAGTTGGGAGAGAGGGAGAGGTGGGAAATATGCGGGGAATTATTTTCTTGTCTTAACCCAAGGCTTGTGAAATACACAGCACCGGGCTGACCTAGGGCAGGCTGCAATGACCAGAAAGCTTGGAGAGCCTTTGTTTTTTCAGACTGAGGAAGTGGGGTCCAGCACAGATAAAATGAAGATGAATTACTGATCCTCATGCCAGGGACAAACAACCAAGATAATGTCTCTATGTCCACAGCCCCAGAAAATATTTTTTTAAAAGATGAAAAGGACCCTTGTTAAATAACAAAGCAATGATAACAAGTACTATTCCACAGTGCTTTAGATTTGCAAGATGTATCCTTTCATCTTATGGCATATGATTTGAGGATGTAAAAGAAGATTGCAAGTGAGTGTTTGCACAGTCACGCAACAGTACGAAGGCCATGGACTTTTCCCTTTAATACAGTTAACTATGTGTTATGTGAGTTTTGCCTCAATTAAAAAATATTAAACAGGCATAAAGAAAAGCCAATTCTGAAAGTCTTTGGGTTATCATACTCGCTTTGTTGGATTTCTAGTTCTAGGGACTTGGATTCTTGGAGTTTTTTGGTAGTCTCTTCAATACTGTTATTAATGTTTATTAAATCCTTTATTTATATCCAAAAGGGGGCAATGAGTGCTCTCCTGACTGTATCTATGCATGAGCTCACAGTTATAGCGAATCCACTACACAGAACAAAAGCTGGGTCCATCCTCTCAATTCTAAATGCCATTAACTCTTTAGGGCAAAGTCCAGGAAAACATAGCCAAACCTACCCCATTGTATCAGCTTTGTTTAGTGGTTTTAGAGTCACAGACCCCATTAAGACTAAGAAAGGTTAGGTCCAGCCTGACAAAAATAAGTTTAATTTTGTACATAAGTTCAGAGCATTGATTTATAACCATATGTATAGTGAGGCTCTTAGGACTTAGGTTAAGAGCTCTGTTTTCGATTCTATATTAATCCTGAGGTTTGAGAACTCATAGAGAGAAACCCTCAAAATGGACAGAATTCACGACTAAAGAATTCAAAGGGAAACTTTCAAGGGTTGAAATGTTATAATAAGCATTTGCACACAATACAAAAATTAAGGGAAATTAAGCATGGTTTTGTATTACTATGGCCAAATACACATCTTTACACGTGATGTATTTGAAGTTTTTCACACTGTACCGGTAGTGCACACCCTCTTTACAAAATACAGAACGGCAAGCAGGGTGAAAATGAAGGCCCTAGTCCCCCACCCAGAGAAACCTTTAGTTACAACATGGAGCTTTTCTCTTCTATCTTTTTTACTACGTATTTTTTAACAGATTATAATTTTAAAATAAGCATATTCCTCTTTTTAAAAAAACAGTGTGTACTAGAAATTTTTAGAAAATTAATGCTTCCAGCTCAGACTCAAGTGACCTTTCAGGGTTGCACAGTCCTTGAGAATCTCAATTTTTCAGGTCAGTTTAACCATGCAGATCATGCACTTCCATGTCTAGTTTTGATTAGCGCTTTTCTTTAGATTTCTCAAAGTCCTGTTTGGTAGGGTAGCAGTGTATTTGTATTCCCTTGGTTATTAATTAATGAACACCTTCAGCCTAAGCAGGAGTTAGCCCACAATCAAAGCTCAGTGAACTTAGCTGAAAACTGGCAGCAGATGTATCTGCAAATACATTTCCTTAGCTGCCTTAAATCCTTTCGGAACAAAGCTAGGAATAAATCATCTCTTTAAAACACACACACACACAATATTCCTTTCTCCCTTTGATGTTAAAGCTGTGCAGATCTGATGTGCTTAAAGTTAATGGGCAGATAAACTTTGCATTTCAGCCCGGACATAACTGGCTTCTTTGCTCCTTCGCAGGCACCTCTGTGAGCGTATCCACCTTTAATCTGGTAGCCATATCGCTGGAGAGATACGGAGCAATTTGCAAGCCCTTGCAGTCCCGGGTCTGGCAAACAAAATCGCATGCTTTGAAGGTGATCGCTGCTACCTGGTGCCTCTCCTTCACCATCATGACCCCGTACCCCATTTACAGCAACTTGGTGCCTTTTACCAAAAATAACAACCAGACTGGGAATATGTGCCGCTTCCTCCTGCCAAACGATGCTATGCAGCAGACCTGGTAAGGCAGCATTGTGTCTATTTTTTTATACAACTTGCTTTAAGTGTACAATATGAAAAACCAGAATGCCTCGTTCAGAACAGTTGAGAGACTGGTGTCCTAGAGGCTTTTTGAGAAGGGTTATTCTATCCTGGCTCTAAGCATGACAGTGAGAGCAAACACTTCGGTTGAGTGCTCTCTTTTAAATGCCACACATATACTGGTTCAATGAGTCCTCCACAAACCCTGTAGGGTAGGTACTATCACTGTATCCATTTCACAGATAAGGAAACTGAGGCTTGGAAAGGCTAAATTGCCCAAACTCACAACTCTAGGCAGGGGCAGAGCCTTTGTGCAGAACCCTGCCAAATGACTGAGTGGAAGATAGGCTGGATGGCTTGGAAACCTATGATTTTTTTGAACAACTGAAGACAGTTGCTACAGAGCCTTTCTTAGAGCTGCAGCTGCAATGCTCATCCAAAGAGTTCACCAGAGGAAGGTGGATTCCAATATCAGCTCCTGGGTTTTTCTGCTGGGAAAGAAACTTGGACAAGTTCCCATAAGCAGAACTTCAGGTTCTTCATCTCTGAAAGAGTTAATTATACAGAGCTTTAAAATCTAACTCATTGGGTTGCTGCATGATTCAAATGAGAGCATGTATAGAAAACATCTTTATAAAGGGCAATACAAATGCAGGGTGCTTTTACTAATTCCGAGGATGTTTCAGAAGCAGGGATCTTAGACATTCAGAGCAGCTCAAAACTTTGATCACATCTGCTCTCCTTGCCTCCCTCATTCATGCCAACCAAGAAGCGCACGCACATACATACACACACACACACACACACACACACACACACACACACAAATTATGCCACAAAGGAGAGGGATATTTCCAAGACCTGAAAAGGAATTTTATCAAAGCATGTCCAATTGCAATGAGAAATGGCCCAGGCACTGCAAGCCTCTGACAATTTTATGGCTTTATCATGCTACCTTACACATGCCAGACTGCACAAGTGATTTAGGGGCCAGACTCATAAAGCAGGAGGCTGTGAATCCTCAGGCATCAAATGTGTTTAGAGAAAGCATAGCTCTACCCGCTGGGCATGAGACCGAGTATGCCGCTGCATAAGCTTCTCGGGTCTCAGGACTGGATGCTCGTGGCTCAGAAGCAGCTGGATGCTATATGTTGTAAGACCAAAAGGTGGTTGCTCACCATCCACAGCTAAGTGTTTGATTATTCTCTCGGCAAAAAGTCAACAAGTTATGAATTTTGATGCTAAGAATACAGGCTCCAGAACTGTATTACTTGGGTTCAAATTCTGCATCTGCCACTAGCAGTGTGACTTTGAAAAAGTTACTCAGTCTCTTCAAATCTCAATCTCCTCACCTGTAATATAGATATTAGGACAATAGTATCTACTTCAAAGGATACTATATGAGTTCAATGTAGTAATACATGCAAAATGCTTAGCATAGTGGGTAGCACATAATATAAGTCCTCAATAAATGTAAGCTCTCGTTATGTTTAATTTGGGGGTAGCCTCAAGATATAATTCATCTACTCTCATTATTTTTAAGCTTTTGTTAATATTTATTTGGGGAAGAGGGTCTCTTTATGTGAACCTCAGGCCTTGAACTCTTGGGCTCAAGTGATCTGCCTACCTCACCCTCTTGAGCATCTGGGACAACAGGTACACGGACTCATGCCAGCCTGTTCATTATTTTTAATATGTAAACTTGTCTCGAGCCCAGAATTAGGCCAACCTTCTTTTATTTAACTAGTCCATCATAAGGGTCTTTATCTCGAAAGAGAAAAGAAATGAACAACTTCTAATGACTGAACTGCCCGAGGTGGACTTTCGGACACTATGAAATGCTAGTGATAAATGCGCCTGCTCGGGCCAGGTGAAATGAAGACACCCCCTTGTCACTGTTCCCCGTCTGAGTTTGAGGCTGAGAAGTGGCTGGTTATTGGATCTGCTTTAACGTTGTCAGGCACACGTTCCTGTTACTCATCCTCTTCCTTCTTCCTGGAATTGTGATGATGGTGGCATATGGATTAATCTCCCTGGAACTTTACCAAGGAATAAAATTTGATGCTAGCCAGAAGAAATCCACTAAAGGTAACTATCTTACAGCTGTGTGTCTATGCAGGTTTCCTATCACTTGGATGGTCCTAGCAGGAGCACGTACTGAGGACATTGGAGATGTTTGAAAGTGTTATCCAAGACTCTGTGTCATAAGCTCAGTCGTGAGACCCCCATCTCTGTATCTGTTCATCTGTAAAATAGGAAAGTTCAGTAATTCCTCTCAAAAGGGTACTGAATGGGCTAAAATAGAATCATACACATACAACTCAGGTTATAAAAGGAGGGCCACGTGTCCCTCCTACCTGCAACATTGCAGACGGATCCCTTTAATACTTAACGCACACTGTGAGCCACTGTACCTGGGTTTCTCAAAAGGCCTGAAAGAGAAACAAGCTCAGCTTTTTATTGCTTTCTCCCCATCTCTCTCCTCTCTCTCACTCCCACACTGCAGAGGCCACAAAGCCTCACACCTTCCCCTTCCATCCAAGCCACTGAAGTTGTCCCTGCTCCCTGTGTGGACATAGGCTTTCCCTTTCCCCGCTACCCCTTGGATCAGCTCTTTACTATGGAGATAACTAAGTTGCTCTGCTTTCTGAGTTTTTCCTTGACTTTTTCTCATTTATCTAAAAGGCAATCGAAACTTACAAGAGGGCAGGAGCTTTCCACCGGGGAGGAGGGGAAAGAAGGGAGAGAGTATGAATATTCTTTCTTTTTCCCCCCATTTTAAAAAAACTCATATATGCTTGTGTGTGCTAATATTCACTCTTTAATAATTTTTTATCCTTATAATCTTTACGCAAGATAGTATTTTATGATGTATTATGCTACAGGTACATGATTTTATTAGTCTCAAGTAGCTTTGCATTCAAGCTGATGAGTGTTAGAAGCGCACTCAGCCCGTGTGGGCCACAGCGGTCTGTTGGATTCTCCAGTTCATTCTCTTGGCCTCCCGGGTAGAGGGAGGTGGGCGCTCTGTGACCCCTGTCAGGCCTGACCTAACCGAACAATAAACAATTTTGCTTACCCACCCAGAAAGGAAGACAAGCACTAGCAGCAGTAGCCAACTGGAGGACAGTGACGGGTGTTACCTGCACAAGCCCAAGCACCCCAGGAAGCTGGAGCTCCGGCAGCTATCCCCTAGTAGCAGTGGTGGCAGCAGGACCAATCGCATCCGGAGCAGCAGCTCCACGGCCAACTTGATGGCCAAGAAGCGGGTGATCCGCATGCTCATCGTCATAGTGGTTCTCTTCTTCCTGTGCTGGATGCCCATCTTCAGCGCCAACGCCTGGCGAGCGTACGACACCGCCTCTGCCGAGCGCCGCCTCTCGGGGACGCCCATCTCCTTCATCCTCCTGCTCTCCTACACCTCCTCCTGCGTCAACCCCATCATCTACTGCTTCATGAACAAACGGTTCCGCCTCGGCTTCCTGGCCACCTTCCCCTGCTGTCCCAACCCGGGCCCCCCAGGGGTGCGAGGAGAGGTGGGGGAGGAGGAGGAAGGCAGGACCACAGGGGCGTCTCTGTCCAGGTACTCCTACAGCCACATGAGCTCCTCCGCTCCGCCCCCATGAGCTGGACCTGGGCCACCCAGCACTGCAGGAAGGAGGCCACGGGAGGAGGAGGGACAGGAGGAGGAGGCAGAAGGGAAGAAGGAAGGCCGGGTTTCCTGAGGGCCCTCTTCATTGATTGCATTTCACCCTTCATCTGTTCCTGGAGAGGAAGCCCTGCTCCAGGGTGGCCGTGACTTGGTTTCTGGGTAGTTCAGGCAGGATATTCTCAGAAACACCCACCATCAGAGAAGCCAGGGCAGGCTAGTGACAGGAGTCTACAGAGTCACACTGCAAATGTAATTGCCCAGCATATGTTCAAATGCAGATGTGGGCCCTCCAGAGCTTTAGAAAGTTCTGGAACACCCCACATCACTCTCCATAGTGACACCCTTCTATATTCTGCTGCTTCTGCTTGTGCAGGGCTGTGGGGGCTGCTTCGTCCCTCCCAGAAAGCCTGCCACTTTCAGTTACCTACTGAAGCCGCCTGTCCCCCTGCAGTCACCTCCTTTGGCCATGTTGTGGAGGAAGACGCCAGTCTGGTGTTTTACATCTTGAGCTCTGGTGGCAGGCCTTCAGAAACATAGGCTTATGTCATCATCAGAACCACTGAAGGAATGTTGTCCGAAAGAAGGAATTTAATAGAACTCATATTTCTACAAAGAAAAGAGATTACAAGGCAAAAACTACCTGGCAGAATATCTTACCCTAAGGAATGTTAGTGATGCACAGCCACTGTTTTCTGCTTCCCCTTATATGGTGATTTTCAACCTCATTATTTCATTGCCTCAACTTAACTTCCCATATTTATCCCCGCTTCCTCTTTTCCAGAAAGATTTCCAGGTATGAAGGAAAATGGTAAATGGTGAATAATGTGTATCTGGCCACAAGCCTAAACAGGTTTGGTCAGGCCCAGAAGCAAAGCTGGCCTAAATGGACTCAGTTAACAAATCGCTTTTAAATGCCAAAGCCATCTGTGCTTTTAAATATAGCCTAGTATTTGCTAATAATTTGTTAATTTATATACATATATATATATATATACATATACCAAACATAATAATGTTCTTTATAGAGGTATACTTTTTGATGTCTTAAGAAAAGAGACTTCTTAAGAGATGTTGGAATTCAGCAAGTGTTACTCATTTTATATTCCTGCATAAAATAAGGAGTTTTGTGTGAACTTTGTTTGCAAAATTAATGTTGAAACCTCTCCATCCCAAGTTAGAAATCTCAATTTAAAATTGAGACACCAGGGAAGGGCCTTTCTAGCATAGTATGTATCAGTCCAATCTACCATAATTTTTTTTTTTCTGAAGAACAACATTGCTCAATCTGCTAAAATAAATCAGTGTGGACGCTCTTGACAGAACCAAATTTGCATAATGGTATGGGAAATATTTTAAAACACAGAAAAAAACACAAAGAAAGTGTGTAGCTTCCTGCCTCCAGGTACCTCAGAAATGGGTTGTTTTCTTCTTGTTTCACTGGGGTCATCTGTACCCACTGACCCAGGCTGACAGGCTATGGGGTGATTTCAACCATCACCCCCTCCCCAAATCTCAGTGTGGCAATGGGGTAGTGACAAGAGGTGCTGGGGGAACAGGTGTTGTGTAATCTGACAAGATGCGGGCATCGCATTTGCTTTCTGGTGGGTAACAGTCAGGTGCTGAGAAGAAACTGAGTCTCACTATTAGAGGGGACTTTGAAGCCGGACTGTTCCTTCTCTGATCATGATCTTACTTTTCCTTCACTAACCATCTCAAGGTACCTTTTACCATTTCAAGGTAAAAATTTAACCAACTAAACTGTGCACTGCCACAACTCTCGTGGTAAAAGTGTATGAAAGCAAAATGTCATCAGGAGTTCAGTGGGTCTTGCATTAGCTACAGTTTTCCTGCCAGAAGAATAAATCTTTCCCTCTGACAGTATTAACATATAAGTAAAACAAATGCCCCAAATACTGGGAACTTCTGGAAATTCCAAAGATATGTTAATCTAAAAAGTAAGGTCCCCCAGCTTAGCTAATGAAAGTACACATACCAAGCTAATTCTAATTTCAGATAAGCTATGAAAATTTTTAGTATGACTATGTCCCATGCTCTAAAATATATCCTATATTTTAACTGTCCACCCTACTTTGAAATATTTAAAAATACAAAAATAGAAAGATGATTTTCCAGTTATAATGCAATAAAATTCCTCTGTTCATTTAATATATTGGAAGGTCTTTTGCTTAATGAAAGCCTTGTTTTAAAGGAGAAGAAAAACTATTAACTTTCAGGATCTGTGTCTGACCTTTGGAAAAGTCTGGTTTTACTGACTTCTAAAAAATTTAATATAATGCTATTCTCATACTTCGTTAACTGGCTTTATTTCATGCTAAAGTAGATTAGGCACTAAAGTGGCCATAGAGTTAAAAAACAAATATATCAATTTTCTGGTATTTTCTAGTGGCTTCTGATAGTTTCCTCCATCACCTGAGTGATAAGTTAGGGCACTGGAATGGAGGGTTATAGCTTTGTCCTTTAATTAAATCCTGTGTATCAGTGGCTTCTTGTGCCCTGATCACCATGGTAACCTCTCCTAATAAACCTGTGGTGGTGAATGAGCAGTGTCTGTGATTCTAGGGCTCAGTGACACACATCCCTATATGCTTAACAGATGTCCCTCCCCTTCCTTCAAGTAAAATGTAATCCTCATGAGATGAGGGATGCTGGCTGTGTTTCCCCCAGTACCCACCACAGTGTAAGTGCTCAATAAATTTTGTGAGTGCCTCTTGTGAGTCCTGTGCTTCTGGTGGCTTCTCTTTCCATTCACAGCTCTGCATCTCAGCAAGAGGTGGCTTACTCTTGGGGCAGGGGAGGAGTACACAATTTTGACAAGCATCTTTCCCATCTGGCTGTCTCCCCACCCAAGTTTCTGATGTGCCAGCATCTGCAGCCATCTCTGCCTCTCTTCTCTTCTCTCCTACAGTCTGCAGGGAGACGGGCACAGGAACCGCAATCAGAGATGCTATTGATGGGAAGGTGCTGTGCCTGTGAGTGGCACTGAGGCCCAGATGGACAAGGGCATCTCTCAGCTTGGCTGCTTGTGCCTTCGTCCTCTTTGAGAACAGTGAAAACCCATCCCCATGTATCTAACTTGACCAACTCCTCAGGGCCAATAAATATCAAAGCCCATGCAGCTCCCTTGGCTCCTACACTTACCCGTTTACTGTGCTGCATGGTCCTCTGGGTGCCCTACCAGGCCATCCCCCAACTCATGCTGCCTCTACCACCTCCCTGTAGCTGATTCTCAGGACCAAACACGGCACTCTCTGACCCAGTTTGACTGGGCATCCTAGACCTCTCTGGCTTCCTGGTCCCCTCTGATGGCATAGTGCAAGACCAGTGCTACAATACCTGCCTTCCCACCCCAGCTCTCGGAAGCCCAGTCTCCTTGCACAGGAAGTGAGGTGGAACAGGTACGATTATCCGAATCTGGCATTGTTCAGAGCACATTATGAGTGTTCAATAAGTGCTTCAGGGAATGAATGAATGAATGAATTTAAATGGAGTTGTTCCTCAATACCAGTCCTTTCCTGGCCACTGTGGGCAGGGCACATCTTCCCACCCAGGGGCAGAGTGTGCAGTAATGATTGTTCAAAGCCAAGCTGACCAAGAACTCACACTCTGATTCCATATGTCCACAGCAAATCTTACTTTTAGATCATTAACCATAAAAGCCACTGCTGTAGGTAATGCAGGTGAAGTCCACAGATCTGTATCCCAACCCCACTGACCATCACTAACTTGCTGTGTGGCTCCACCCCAGCTGCATGGGGGTGGAGCTTCCATGGGGGTCAATTTTCTTTTGCACACAATAAGGGATGAGGGGCTGTGTTTCCATGTCTGAGACCCTGTGACTCAGTAGGTCAGAATCTGCTCTCCATTTATTATTCAGTTTTTCCTCAATTTCATTGCTTTGCCTTTCACCTCAGTCAGAGAAGCCTGCTGACACCCAAGAGCTCAGCAGCTCTGAGGGAGGCAATCAGATGAGGAATCTCCAAGCTCCCAGCCCATTCCAAGTCACAGCTTCCCAGAGCCACTCCAGGAGGCTCCTCCTGGAACAGCAGCGCCATTGCTGTTGAAATACAGGCACAAAATACCCCTCCTCAAACACATTTGGCCTGAGAAGGAAAGGTGTCCCATCACCCACCAACTGAAGCTCGTTTCACAGAGACACGTCACAAGTGCGCAGTGACACAGCTGACAATAAGTCTTGGGAGATGGGTGAACCTAGGTGCAATGTGCTTTATTTTAATCCTCCAAGCCACATGTGTGAAGTATCATCTTCCACAGTTCCCGGTGGAGGAAACAGGTTCAGAGCAGGCGGTAAAGGCCTGAGACCAGAGGGCTGGCAAACAATGGGGCAGGGGCAGCCGCATTTTAATTCCACCAGCAGCTGTTGGGAGTGGGTGACATCTACTATTCTAAGGAATCAATAGTAGCTACTTAGTTTCCTGTGACGCTGCCCAGGTCTTGGTCCCTGCACTGTGTCAGCTCCAAGGAAGAGGTCCCTGTCTGTGCCCGGGGACACCCGGCCCTCGCTCCGAGCTCCCTGCTGGTGCAGGATTTGAAAGCCGGATTTTGCCCTTGTGTCCCGGATGTTTCTATCCCTCTTTTTATTTATAGCAGGACAATTATATACTTTGCCACCTCACAGGAAAGCCAAGAGATAGCATCAGTAAACCAGCTTTTAACCCCTTTGGCAAATTATCAACAATTTCAAACAGATGTGTGTTCTCAGAATCATCAGAAAGAAGACAAACACAAGCAAATTTATCCATCAGCGTGAAGTATAAAACTTCCTGGCTTCCCTTCCCCTGTTATCTTTTTATCAGGTTCTCCTCCGAGGAAACGGGAAGATTATTATTGTCTGCAGAGCATCATTAGGATGCCTGATGTCCCCTGCTGCTTCTAGCTCACAGTGTCAGCAATGGAATTCATGGTCGTATCTCAAAGCACTCCTGCTCCTGATTCTCCCTCACTGCTAATGGTGCCTGACTCTCCTGAGTCTTCAGCCTCAAGGTCTGGCTCATCTTGGAAAGACAGTATCAGGATGTGGTGGACAACTTTAGAGACAGAAAGACTTGAATTCATATGCAAAGCCCAACTGGTGGTGGAACAGAAGATGAGTTACTCAATCTCCACGTCCCAGACCCTCAGCTGGGATGCTTACATCATAGGGTTTTCTGAAAATTAAATAACATTAATGCTAAAGGATATTAATGAATTAATTTTAGGGTGATTATTTTTAAGGATTTTAAAGTGGACTTTTCCAGACTCATGTGACAAGCAGTGGCAAGCTGCCCAACCCTCCAAAGAGAGGGATTAAATGTAATCCCATGACTTGCTGAGACAGTAGCAGACACAGGAGGGCAGGATAGAACAGCCAGCATGGGGATGGAAGACAGGTAAGAGAAAAAGGTGTTTTTCTGAATGTTCCACATCTTTAAATAAACAAGTTATAAGTGAAGAGTGTCTCAAAAACAGAAGGTGCTTAATGAGCGACAGCAATTAGAAGGGATGTCTGGGAGTCCTGTGTTAGCTAGTAGATTTGTCAGGTCGATCTTTTTGTTTTCACTGAAATGCCCTACATCAAAACAACTCTTGTTATTTATAATCCAGAAAGCCACAGCAATAATCCAACTGGCCTCCCAACCTCTACTTCTCCCTCCGTTGCACTTTCCCTCCTCTCTGGAATCAGATCAGTCTGATTAGGAGAAGGCGAGGGTCCTCTCCTCCCTGGTCAGGGGCTCTGAGGCTCCCCTTGGCCCAGAGGCCCAACTTCCTCAGCGTGTTACCAAACACCCCCACAACAGGGGATCAACCTTCTGTCCTATCAATCCTTTACCTCTTCCTTTCAGAAGAAAATGGTTTGCTGTGCCGCAAGCCCTTCTTGCACTTATGACTCACACAATTTAGGATGCAACGGCTCTCTTTGGCACAATCTGAGAAAATTATACCACTTTTCATGGTTCAGATCACCTATTACCTTCCCCACAAATGCTCTGAGCTCTTCTACCAGAAAAGACCTCTCTCCCACTGAGCTCTCAGAGCGTTTGTGTGTAAATTTCTAGTTGCCCAGCAGTAGCTCATCTCCCTACCACAGTCCTCACTCTCACTCACTGTTTGCTAATGAAACCCTACTACATACAGACATTGGTAGGATTATACTCGTGAAAGAAAAGTCCAGTTCCAAGGAGTGAATCTGGATGGATCTGTGCTAGGCATGATAATCCCATTCCTTTCACTACTTATTGGTTTAGGGCTCTGTTTATGCCATTTGGCCAGTGATGTTCAACAACACGTCCTCTAGGTTAAAACAGAAAGCCCTAATTAGTGGCAAGTTTGCTGATTTCTGTGCTACAAGTACTCGCATCATAGTCAATTTTAAATTAGTAGCATGACATCATTTGAATGGGAAGCTGGGAACACCATTTTACACTATTTCTATCATGAAGGATAAGAAAAATACATTATCAAGAACACAGATAATAAGTAAATACAGAAGAATAATTAGGAAGCAATGCATTTTGAGAACTTATTAATTAGTTTCCTGAAAATCAGTCTTGCTTTTGTAAGCCAGTATAAGCCAACACAAACACCGCTGGCTCCAGCCAATGAAATCCGAGAGGCTTGAGGTTTCTGGGTTTGTCAGTGTTTGTTACATCATGCTTCAATAATGAACAGTCCCCAAATCTAGCACTGGGCACCCTAAATAAATGTGTTCCAAACCCTTTTTGATGAACAACTTCTTCATCTATAAAATATACAGACTTGGTTAGTGGCTTTCAAATTTTAATACAGAAAAAATCTTTGTTTCCCCCCTCCAACAATTCTGTACAGAGATCTAAAATGGGAAATAGATAGGTGTACAAGTGTTCTCGATGAAGGAACCTAGCTTCAAGATCCTTCCTCGAAATCCTGGCAGATTTCTCAAATTCCTGGGTTCCACAGAACATGGTTTAAAAACCTTTAATTTGAATGCACTTCAGGACCACCAATCTGTGATGCTAGGGCCTGTAATGTCAGCCTTTGTCAGGACTAGCAGGGACTTCAATTCAGCTTGGCCTCCTTCACAAGTTTAGGACTTTAATTTCCAGACTCACTGTGCCCTTGGCCCTGTGGGGTGGCAGACCACCTTCCATTAGACTCTCAATTACCTATGCCCTCATGCATCATTCAGGCCCCTCCTGGCGATGCTACAAGGCTCTCGCTGTGTGGGTTCCAGCCAGAGATGCCTTGGCCTGGTGTTTGCTGGCTGAAGGCCTGGGCACTGTTTGCTGGCTGAGGGCCTGGGCCTCAGCAGCAGCCAGAAAGGATCCTTGCCCCTAACAGGAGTTACCCTTCCCCAGGACGCCTTGTCCTGGCAGTCATCACAGGAGACCTCAAGGCATGCAGGATCACTGGAGTTTTCCAATCTTTCTGTTGAAAAATAAAGGCTCCAGAATGGGCTTTACCACCGCACTGGGATTATTTCTTAGTTCCAAATCTCCCCTGGGAGGATTAATTACTTCTGACCTGAGGTCTGTCCCAACCTCCTGCCATTTTGACATCTCAGCCCTAATGGAAGTTTCCAGAAGGTTCTTCCTACTGAGCTGTCTATATCAGCTCAACCTATCAGCAATCAGGGAGCCTTTTCCTCAGGCCTCCTGCATCCAGAGTCTTGGTAGATTAGAAATCCATACTTGCTGCATGGAGGAAAGGAACCCTGTGGTCTGTGGTGAGGAATACATGAATCCCTCTCCACAGGTCACAGCACTGAGCTCTAGGGAGGTGCTGGAATAGTATGTCCAAGAGGTCTCCTGTCATGGTCTAAAATATGTCTCCCTCAAACTCACAAGTTGAATTCATAATACCTAACACCTCAGAATATGGCTGTATTTGGACACAGAGCTTTCAAAGAGGTGGCTAAGTTAAAATGAGGCCATTAGGGTAAGACCTAAAGTAATCTAATGATATCTTTATTAGAAAAGATTAGGACACAGAGAGATGGCCATGAGAAGAGGCAGCAAGAAGGTGGCCATCTGTAGCCCCAGGTGAGTCACCGGAAGTCAGCCTGCTAACTCCTCAATCTCAGACTTCCAGTCTCCAGACCACGAGAAAATAAGTTTCAGTAGCTTACACTACCCAGCCTGTGGTGCTTCGTTATGGCATCCCCAGCAAAGTGATGCACCTGCCCTCCAGAAGGGTACAGGGCTCAGAAAACTACTGTTATTCCTAAGGCCACTGAAGGTGGTGCCTCAAAAATGCCTCTTCCAGCCAGATCCCCAGAGCTGAGTGGAGACTCGTGCCTGTTTCTAGATGCCTTCTCCTCCAAGTGCTTCTGTCCCCTCTCACCTGTTCTTTGATTTCACTAACATCTCTCAAGGACAGAAACACAGCTGCAACAAGAAAACAGCCAGCTGGGACAAATAAACAAGAAGGGAGGGCAAGAACCCAGTGACCAAGGGGTGGAGCCAGCGGGTCTCAGGACCTAAGCAGCAGGTGTTTCCCTGGGTGCCACCCAGGTGTGGGGTGGCCAGATAAAGCACAAATGCCACTTCAGTTTGAATGTCAGATACGCAATGAAGATAATTTTTCAGAATAAATATGTCCTGGGCAATGGATTTTTATCTGCTAACTATACATAGGCATGGGGCCTGCAGCCTCTCCTTTGGAGCCAAAAAAAATCTCAGATGTTTCCATTTCCTGTGGCAGCTGCTATGAGTTACCAAAATCCGTGGCTTAAAGCAGCACAGGTTTGTTGTATCACAGTCTGAGAGTCAGAAGCCTGACGTGAGTCTCACTGGGCTAAAATCAAGGTGTCAGAAGGACTGTGTCCTTCTAGAAATTCCAGGGGAGAACACATCTCTAAACCTTTTCCAGTTTCTTGTGGCTGCCTCCTGACCTCCTTCTCCATCTTTGTGGCCATCAGTTCTCATTTTCACACCTCACCTCCCCAGCCCTTCATCGTGCAGCACCTGCTCTGACTCTTTCTCTCCTGCCTCCCTTTTATGAGGACTCTTGGCATCACATCAGCTTTCCCCAGATAGTGCTACCATATTCACAGATCCCACTAGGAATTAGGATGGGGACATCTTTGGGGGCCATTATTCTATGTACCAAACTGTCTTCCCTCTGTCAAGGTGGCAGATGTTAGAACAGGGTCTGTGGCTCTAAATATATACAAGGACAATGAAGGCAAATCAAGGTTCTGAGTTCGGGGGCTTGAGACACCAGCACAAGCACAAAGGGGTAAAGGAAGGTGCTGAAGGCGTATAGATTTGAAGCTAAAACACATAGGTGTACTCAGACAACAAACCCCAAAGGGTTAGGCTCCCCATTTACCCTGGGGGGACATCTTTGGTGCTCTAAGGCTTCCTTAAATATTGCTCCTAACCACTGATTTGGGCAATGAGCACAATATGCTTCCTCTCTTGGTCCCTACTCTATGGTGCCCATGGGCCCTGCCCCCTTTTGACCACCATTCTACATACAGATGCCAGGGCAGGGACATACTGACCCTCAGAATCTTAATGACTATAGAAGATCACTAGGACTGCTATAACCAAAGACCACAAACTGGATGGCTTAAAGAGCAGAAATGTATTGTCTGGCAGTCCTGGAGGCTGAGATGAAGTGTTCAGCAGAGTTGGCCCCTTTGGAGGGCTGGGAGGGACCCTATGGTCCACTCCCCCCACCACCTTTGGTGTTGACTAGCCATCTTTGGTAACCCTTGGTTTATAGAAGCATCTTCTCTCCACTGCTTCCAGCTACACACGGTGTTTTTCACAGCCAGTATCTGTGTCCAAATGTTAAAAAGGACACTCATTATACTAGATGAGACCCCACCCTAATGACCTCATCTTCACTAATTATATCTGAGCGACTGTCTTCTCAAATTAGGTCACATTCCAAAGTACTGAGGAGTTAAGATTTCAACACATAGATTTTGGAGAAACACAGTTTAACCCATAGCCATTTCTTAGAAAATTTAAGTCTAAGGTTTTCAGCCTTCTGTGAAATAGGCCAGAATCACTGTACCCATGAGGCACTCAGTATGAGGAGGACATCTGGTTCCACAAAATGAACACATTCTCTGGTCCCTCTGCTCAGGTCAGGAAGCAATTTACACTATGTCTACTTCCTTCCTGTCCTCAGCTGCTGGGTTCAGGGTGGTGTTATTTTGTGCTTGATGTCTTAAGAGATCAAGGACTCTGCCCAAAGCCATGTCACCAGCAAAGGCAGAGCAGGAACTCACACCCTTGGGACATGTGCACCTACTAGGCCTTTTAGAAAAGGTCTAAATTATTGAGCATGGTAAAAGTGCTGCCACCCAGGAAACAACTACTGGTGGAGTGGGTCTATAGGCATCCTGAGCCTATGGGGAGGCCAGCTCCAGAGACAGCTGCAGCCTACACTGGTGCAGATACAAGGAAAGTAGATCTCAGGTTGCACATGGACACGATAGCTTGGCATTTGCCATTCACAGCTCCCAGCTGCCACACCCTGACCTTTGAATACTTCTCCAGGTCAGAGCAATGGTACAGGGATTCCCTGGTAAAAGTAGGGGAAGAGAAATAGCATTGGTTGGTAAAAGGCTCATTACTCTTTGCCACTGTGCTTGGTAACCAGCACAAAGCTGCTGCCGAGTCTCACCGCCCACTGCGGTCCGGTCCGTGGTTCTCACTTCTGTCCTTCACATACCTGTGCACATGCGAATGGCTAGATTGCAAGACAAAGCCAGAAGAGAGTCTTGCATGTGTGCACTGCACTGCAAACAGGCAAATGAGTTTAGGTTTCACTGTTGTCCATTTTGATCCTCCAATGTCTTATTTTTAGCTCAGCAATAACAAAACACATTTACTAACTATAAAAATAACATTCATTATTGAGTTTCCTGTGGGAAAAATAATCTCATTATGGTGACTCTGAAACTCTAGCTTCTGGTCCCGGAGTCCTTGTTTCTGTGAGGGGATGTTTTAGATAGTCAGATGTACTATTCAACAGCTGGCGTTTGTGTGGAGGGAGATGTATGTTGACTCCAGGATCCAAGCTAAGAATTTAAAGGTCCAGGAGAGGAAAATAGATTTTATCTGTTTTAGCCCATGGAACAGAGTAAGTGGTGCTGGTATTCTGAAGTTGCCAGTGAAATTGAAGGTGCATTTAAGAGAGGGATCCCTTGGCACAATAAAAACATAATGCATGGGGAAAGAATGAGGAATGGAGGAGAAACATGACTGAAAGCCTTAATCAAGACTCGCTGTCCTCACTCCACAAGGACCAAGAAAGCACAAAGGGAGTATCGCAGTAAAATAGGCAGTGAGGTGGATATAAACGGCCTTGGACCCTCAGGCTGCCTGTGGAAGATGCGATACTGTTCAGCAAATACACTTTCCCCAGATATCACCACTGCCAGCCCTGTGGGAACCATGCTTTTTCTTGCCTCACAAAGAAATTGACACTGTGATTTGCTTCAGCCAGAAGAATGGGAATGGAAGTAACAGTGGTCAAGTTTTCAGGCCCTGGCTAGAGAGGCACTGTTTCCACTTGCACCTCAGTTTTCAGCCAGTCTAAGAAGGATGAGAGGCACACGGAGCAGGTATGGCCCTCGGTTGCAGCTTGGATCTGACCACAGCACATCTCTGCACAGATAGCTGAACCTAGATGTGAGAGGAAAATTCATGCTTAGTGTATGTCACCAAATTTGGATCATTTGTTACACAGCATGGTTGACTGACGCATGGCCCTTCCTGATTACATCTCTTTCTGTGTGCCTCCCATGCTTTTTCCTCTGCCTTCTCCCTATGAAAACTTCAATTTTTTGACAAACCCTTAATACTTAGACTGAATTTCTTCACACTTTTCTCTTTCAAACGTAAGTGTTTTCCAAGTTACTTGTCTCTTACCAGAAAGACATTGCTATTCTCTGCAATTAGCAAGCAAATGAGAATGGCATTTACAGGAGATGGACATCTTCCCTGGGTCTCTTGATTTCACGACTACCACACCCTAAGGTGACGCAGACCCCAGCATATTTTAGGAAGCTTCAAAATCCTACAAAACTGACTCTGTAAAAGTCATGAGTCATGCATCTGTCTCATTGCCTTGTTTGCTCAGAGAAGGTTGGGGAATGGTGGCATTTCTAGCTGGTATTTGAGGACTTCTCCTCTCCACCCTCCCTTCCCTCCAGGTTTGGCCAGTTCCCCAGTCCAACTGGCAGTGTGAGTTCAGGAAGATGATTAATATTACCAGAAGGCTCCAGAGAATCTCTCTGAGCCCTTCTGTTTATTAAATAAAAAAGCTTATGTTTAAATATAATGTCAAAGGTATGACATAGACCAGAATGATCCAAGGCAGACTGTCAGCTTTAGCCTTGAGTAACTAGATGTTCTTCAAGTTTTGTTCTTCAAGAGGGCTTAAGACCTCTGCTGATTTTCCAGGAAGAACCAAACTGCTCAAGGAAGAGTTCAGAACAAGCCAGCAGGGCCCATCCATTTCTTTGCATCAACTGTTCTTAATGGCAGTGGCTTTTGTGTTGGGTGCAGGACACAGTGAGGTCACTAATGTGCACTGCAGAAGGCATCTGTCCCTGCCAGTCTGGCCTGAGACAGCAAACTCAGGTCCCCTGTCACTCTTATGTTTGTTTGTTCCTTGCCTTCATAAATAGTTCCTGGAAGCTCCCTGCCCTAGGTCAGCTCCAGGAGCTGGGGATACATGGGACACGGGATGCTGGGGGTGGAGACCGGGAAAACACACAAGTCAAGACATGGGTGGCCTGATAACAAGGAGGAAGATAAAACAGGTGATGTGATGTGATGTGATGAGATGAGATGAGATCTGACTCACTTGGATAAAAGGGGTCATGTCCCAAATAGGTAAAGGGGTTAGGGAAGAGCAGCATAGAGTCTCCAATCGCCTTCCCTTCTGACAGATGCTTTCTGCGGACTTTGTGGACATTATCTCATTTAATCCTCACAGCAGTCCTGGGGGATGGGGATTCTTACCTCCCCTTTTACACAGGAGAAAATTGATGCACAAAGAAGTTAGGTAGCATGGCCTGCACCACACAGCTAATAAAAGGGAGAACCTTAGGCCTGGGCACCAGGAAGAGCCATACCTGGAAAGGTCTCCAAAAGAGTGTTTGAGACTCAGGACAAGAAGATCATTGCAGTCCTATAGGCATGAGATAGAGGGGTCATGGACCAGGGGGCAGCAGGGGATGCAGCAAGAAATGGCAGGCTCAGGACCCCTTTTCACTGTGGTGTCATTTCTTGTTTAATACCTACATTTCCTGCTGAACCATACACTTCATGAGGACCAGTCCTTCACCTTTTTTTTAACCTATGACCCTAATACTTAGGATATTTTTTAGTTTATAGATTTCTTTAATAATTCTCTGTGGATTACTTGATCAGTTAAATAATTTACTGATGGGCATTGGACCAGTCTGATGTTGGCTTGAATCCCACAGGTTAACTGTTCAACTCTACTCCATGCAAAATCATAGCAGATCCACCAGAGCAGAATGTCTGGGGAGGCGCCTGGTGACCCGAATACGTGATAAGCACATCTCACACCTCCAGGGGATTCTGATCACCAGGAGGAAGTTGAGATAGATTGAGCGTGCTGTAGGCCAGGTCCAATGGCCTTCATATTGTCCTAAATACTTGAACCCCAGCCCTCTACTCCCTGGTGCTTGGGGTCTGGGATTCACATGTTGGTACCAATATCCCTGCCATGCCTCAGGCACTGGCCACTCCCAGCTGGGCTTCTGATGAGCTGACAGCCACCCTGTCACATGTCTGGCTTAGGCCTATCAGTAAGGCCTGGGAAGCTACAGCAGCATTATCACAGGAGAGCCGAGGCCCTGGTGCTCACTGACCTGTGTCCCTGCTCCCCTGGGAGCTACCCTCTCCCCTATGCAGTCTCCCTGCCTAACTGCTGTGTGTGAGAAACACAGCGGAGCGAGCGGGATCCCGATTGTGAAAGGCCTCCTTTTGTTCCTCCTAAGCAACCTCTGAAGGTAAAAGTATCAGCCAGAACAAATTCTTCCTGAGCTGCCAAGCACCTTCCAGCCCCATCAAGACCCATTACTCTACCATGAGCTCAGGATGGTATAAAAAATCGTTTCTTCGTTCTGTGATGCGACCTTCTAAAAGCTTGAGTTTTCCTCTTTACGTTGGTGCAGCAGTCACTTTAGTGAGTTACAGATCCTGCTTCTCATTCCTCATGCCTTTCCCTAGTTAGGCTCGTTAGGAGACGTAGACCAAGACCATATTTCAAATATCTCTGTAACAGTTTGCTTTGCTCCTCAGTGCTCCCACTTTAAGAGCATCTTTAGAGACCACTTGTACTGGATGATAACTAAGTGATGGGGCTAAAAGGTAACTTTCATGTGGTGCCACCTGTCTGCCATGAACACCACACCTGGCACAAAGAAGGATTTATCAGTCGGCTGGTTGTCACTGTGACAAAATCCCTGAAATAATCAGCTGAAAAAAGGGGAAAGGTTTATTTTGGCTCATGGTTTCAGTGCGTGGTTGCTTGGCCCCTGTTGTAGTCAGGGTTTACAAGGGAAAAGATTTAATACAGGACACATAATTTATAGGATTATTTTATGATATTCATCCAAAGAGTCTAATACAAAAGTGAGTGTGGGAGATCTGTCCACACACTACAGAGTCAAAGAATCTCGCTGAGGGCCTAGATCTCAAGGCAATGTCCTTCACAAGTCCATCTGGAGACCTAGAGCCCATAACAATGTCTCATGCAAATCTGTATCATGCATCTGCACTGGGAAGGCCTAAGGGTCAGAGGTGGAAGCTATTAAGTCTGCACCCACGGGGTGAAGGCTCTGTGCCAGCAGGCTGAGGGATCTGCACTGGAGCCAGCAAGCAACACTCAGGTAAAGACAAGAGCTCCCTCAAAAGAACCGATCCTCAGTGACAGCCAGGATCCATGCTCTTCCAATAATGAGAACAGCTGAGTTGTATCAGGAAAGCCAGGACAACACACCTCCAGGAGAAACAACAGCACACCATGTTCCTCTCCTTTTATGCTGCTGGTAATAATCCTCAGGTGGGCCTTCCACACCCAGCACCACACTGACTCAGTTCATCTGGGCGTTATAAGTTAACCATTAGTTAATCCACCACAGCCCCAGTGCTTTGCGCCAAGGGAAGCACAGTACACAATGGAGGAACATGTGACAAAGGAAGCCTGTTCACCTGACCTTGCCAGGAAACAACGAAACGGTATGAGCCAAAGTTCCAATAACCCTTCAAGGATGCCCAGTGACCTCACTTCCTCTCACTGGGCGCCACTTCTTAAAGGTGGATCCATCACCTCCGAGTAGCACCATGGGCTAGAATCAAGCCTTCAACTCTTGGGCTGCAGGAGGACACATTTTTAAAAAAAGCAGTGGGTGTACCATGCACATTTCATACTAAACATCATGAAGCCTGGAGGTGTGAAGGGACTTTATGAAGATATCCATTATGATGAGGGTCAGTGGGCACGTTTTTACTCATGGTTTTATCTAAAGCTCTTGGAGTCTTTCCTGTGCTGGAGCTGCCTTGAATGCTGTGTTGAATCAAGCAAGGAAACCTAGTTCCCAGGCATGTTCAAACTTGCTGCCATCTACTGGCCAACACTTGGCATTAGCTTTACCTACCTGTGTGTGTAGATCTTAACCGATCCTGTGTGCAAAGTCTTCAGAAAATTACGGAAACATAATCTACTCTAAAGACTTGACAGTATCCTATTTTCAAAAGAATGAACACAAAGTGCTGTTTGGGATTCATACTGTTCTTCAAGCTTAAGTTAGACTCAAAACATTTCCAATCAATAAATTATGTTTGACCCTCGCTGATGGGCTTACCGTCCCCACTGGGTTTTATGGCTACTCCTCGTTAGTCCGTGAGGTTAGGAAGAAGCAAATTGAAAAACAGAAAATCTGATGGTGCTCAAACCCAGAACATAGCGACTTGGAAAACATTGACAGGTGTGGCTGATGCCCAGTAGGATTTGCCAGGAGGTCCATCTCCCTGCTCCCCCAACAAAAAGAGATGTGTATATGTGTGTGTATGTCTGTCTGTCTGTCTGTCTGCCTGCCTGAGAGGTACTGCAGAGAACAACAGCTCCCTTCACACTGCCCCCTCCAGGCATATGAGAGAAAGTTCTTGCCCACTAAGTTGAACGCCCCAGAGAGAAAACATATAGGAACACAGGACCACATTTAATTTCATAGGATCATGCTTTAATTTTAAAGTGTATCCATGACTCACTGTGGGTCCAGAGTGGCAATCAAGAAATTGGCAGTTTGGGAATAGCTCCTGATTGTCACATGTAAATGGACCCAAAGTCTGGCTGGTGATTGTTTGAACTGATGAGAGCTGCCTCATGTTCATAGAACCACAGAGGGTCCACTCTGGCCAGGGACAGCGGACAGGATGCTCTGTGGTCCAAGCAATGTCCTCCATCTTTAAAAGTATATTTAGAGTCTCTGACAATGAACATGTGTCCTTGGTGTGTGTGTGTGTGTGTGTGCGTGTGATTTAACAGATGCTTCTCCGGTGACATCTCACCGCCAAGGATCACCACACTCCTCCCTGTCCCACTCTCCCAGGGTGACCTGTTGGGCCATCTCCGCATAGCTCATCCATGCTGCAAATTCATCCAATCATGATGCGTGGAGCTTGCAGGCACTGTTCTAGACTCTGGGAATGTGGCAGCAAGAACACTCGGTGCTTCCTTCTGCTGGGTCTTGCCTGCCGCTGAGAGCGAAAGGCAATAAGTAAGACCCCCCAGTGCGTGATGAGCAAGACAAGTGCTATGCAGACAATATAGGCAGGACAGATAAAGAAGGAATGGGCCAGGGGGATGGAGGAGGGAGAATTATTAGGGTGGTTTTGAGAAGTGTCCCAACACAGGCCCCAGTGTTGGAAGCTTGGTCCATGGCCCATGGTCTTCTTGGGAAGTGAAACTTTTAAGAAGTTGAGCCTAGCAGAAAGAAACTAGGTCACTGGGGTCTCGCCCCTGAAGGGGATATTGAAATCCTGCCCCTTCCTCTCTCTCTCTCTCTGTTCTGGTCAGGAGAGGAACAAGATTCCTCCACCTTGAACTTCCTTTATCACGTTCTACCTCATCACAGGTCCAAAAAT
This sequence comes from Dinomys branickii, assembly GCA_004027595.1. Classification (NCBI taxonomy): domain Eukaryota; kingdom Metazoa; phylum Chordata; class Mammalia; order Rodentia; family Dinomyidae; genus Dinomys; species Dinomys branickii. The sequence continues at coordinate 79,962 of PVLD010008768.1, forward strand.
AAGGGGCCAGGTAACTGTGGATTCAAACCCCCAGAACTGAGTCAAAATCAAACTTTCTTCTTAAGTTGATTATCCCCGCTTTTTGTCATAACAATGAAAGCCAACTAACAGAGTAGTCATCTTTGACAGATGATATCTGAAGCAGGCACCTGAACGAAGAGAGGGAGAAAGGTGTGCAAAGGCCCCAAAAAGAGCAATCAAGGCACGGGAGGTGGGAATGAGGGCACAGGCATGGGAAGCTCTTAGTCTGTTCAAAGAACCAAAGGAAAGTGCTTTGCACGTGTGGCCTCAATTTATCTCAACAAAGACCCTAAGAAATCCTACTATTATCCCGCTTTGCAGATGAAGTTACCAAGGACCAGAAAGGGTAAATCACTCTCAAGGTCATCAAGCTGGCAAAGAGCAGAGCTAGGCAAGGGACCAAGACAGCCTGGCTATGGAACTCAAGCTCCTGACAAACGAGAGCTGAGGGCTGGAGGTACAGCTCAGTGGGCTAAGTGCTTGCCGCTGAGCACTAGGGCCCTGAGTTCGATCCCCGGTCCCGGAAAAAAAAACAAAAAAACAAAACGAGAGCTGACATACTAAGAAGTCTGGGGAGTGCCACCCCTGCTTGCCTTGACTTGGCAACAAAGCGGCAGCAAGGGAGGCGCAGCTCTGGGCTTCCAGAGGTGAAGGGAGACGGAGCTGAGCTGTCTACGTCCACAGAGCAGACGCCCTGCGCCAAGCAGAGTGAGGTTGTCCTTCCCTGAGGTCCTGCGGCAGACCTGGGTGCAGAGAGTGGGCAGAGGAACCATTCAGAGGAACACCTGAGTCTCCTAGTCACAGCCCAGGCCTCACAGTTCCCGAGGACAGTGACATCTGTCTTACACTGTCCTTCTCAGCACCAGCCCAAGTCCTGGCAGGAAGCAGGCCCTCCCTAAATAGGTGTTCCACGGTATGTGATGTCTACTGGGAATTTCAGTTGCCAGGGACAGAAAATTCCTGGTTCAAATCAAAAGAAAAGGTGCTAACTTGGTAATGGAAGATCGAAATGTAGACTTGTCTTTTTACCCAACTGGATCTGGAGGTGTGACGATGACCCTAGAACTCCAAGAGTCTGCATATCTGTAAGTGCAAGCTCTCATTGTATTTATTTTATTCTCAGGCAAAAGGATGGCAGGAGTTTCATCATCGGCCTGCAGAATTCGCAGAGGGGGCTGCCAGGCTCTGGTAATAACCCTGATTGGCACAGCTTATTTTGTAATACCAGCCCTGAGCCAATCACCATGGGAAGGAAAATGTAGAGTTTTGATTGGCTTACAACTAGCACATAAACTCTACCCAGACCCCTGACGTGGACCCCACACTACCCACGAAGATGGGCACGGAGGATGGAGAAGATGCCTGGTGAGAATCTGGTAGACTTCCGGGAAGATGGCGACCGGGTAGGCAGCAGAGAGAGAACCTCCCAGAGGATTACCACCCAAACAATGAAATATAGCAATATGAAGACAGAAATAAGGACTTCCGGGAAGAAGATGACCAGCCGAGAGAGCGAGTGCGGAGGGAAGAACGGCTTCAGCTCCTGAACCCGACAGAGAACGCGCTACTGGGAAAAA
>PVLD010008769.1:0-45021 GCA_004027595.1 Dinomys branickii
GGGGACGGGAGGGGAGAGCCGGGATTCCACAGTCCCATTTGAAGGCATGTCACCTATCACTTAAAGATCTCCCTCAAGGCTCCACCTCTTTAAGGTTTTGCCAAGCATCAAGATGGGGACCATGCTTTCCACATAAGCCTTGGGTGGGGATATTTCCTGTAGCAGGGTGTATTTTTAACTCAGATTTCATCACTTCACAAGAGCTGTGAAATGAGCATCTTTCCATGTAGCAAGGCTGCTCCTCTGAGCCAAATGAAGCCCAGAGAGGTTAAGCAAGCTTACCATGGCTCTAGAGCAGGTCATTGAGAGAGGTCAACCTTCCCATAGTCTGTACTAGGACTTCTGCAGGTTGACAGAGGGCTCATGGCAATACATCATCTGCTTCCCATTTGACTGCTGCACAAAGGCAGACATAGCTCATTTTGAGTACTGTACTGCTATTTTTTGTTGTTGTTTCTTGTAGAGTTCGTCCCTGGTCTGGTTTGAGTGGGCAGTGGGGGAAACAAGGAACAGGGAGAACCCTGGAGGCTTTTTCCAGTTTTGAGGTTGCCCTCCCCGTCCTCCTAGAACAGGACATAGCACCGCCTACAGAGAGGCGCCAGCCACCCTTCCAGCTGTTCAGTCGAGTGAGACAGATGCCCAGTCCAGCAAGTGACCTAGAGTGACTGGCAAAAATTAATTAACTTGTTGTGGAACTAATAATAAGCTGCTGGTATGTTTTTTCTTTTCCTAACACCAGTTGCCAAAGCGTTTTTCATTAGGGGCCTGAATGGTTCCTTTGTTACCAGAACAACCTCATTAGATACAGTCCCATCCTCAGAGGGGTCAAACAACACAGCATGGTCTCCACTTCAGACGCCGGGACTTAACTTGCCATCACTCACTGTCTTACTGGTGAGGGGTTTCTTCCCACCCTCCACATTTCCCCTCCTTCCTTCAAGGTCTCTTTCACCAGTGGCTTGCAGCCATACTTACCCACAGACCCAAAGTTCTGCTTTGTTGTCAGCAGAGCGATTTTGTGTTTCCTGACCTGAGCATTTGTTGCAGAGAATATCCATGAGCGTTCCATAGCCGTACTCCCAACTTCCCTGCCTCCTCTGTCCAAGCACCGTGGTTGGTGCTCTGCCATTTTAATTCATACCTGCAGTGTGCTTTACAATATGGGTGTCAGTGTCAAAGGTGTTTCCTGTGGTCTTCACAATAACCCCGTGTGCTATTCCCATTTTACAGGTGCGTTCTTTGAGGCCCGCCAAAGTAACATATCCAGTCTTGCCTCTTTTGAAAGTCACAGCTGGTATTAAAGTCAGGACTTCTGACTGCAAATCAAGTGCTCTTTCTAACCAGCCACAGAAGCCTCACGGTCCTGTTTTGCTGCTTTACCTTGGCAGGCCAGATTTTGCATTCTTTCTCACTCTCACTTTTTCTCTTTGTTCTGCAAGATCTTCTGACCCAATCAGTTGCATTAAAACCACCAATAATTGGATAGTAGGGCAGAGGCACTGGATTGCCAAGGATCCACCTAACTGGCTCATGCTTGTAACTTTACAGGGCTAGCTTCAGCAGAACTGATGCCCTAGTTCCTACTATGTGCTTTGTGTGGGTGCTTAAAGAAGAGGTTAAGTGAGGGGCAGACCTAGGAGATGTCGTGTGCTACATATAAATGGGAAAAAGCTTCTGAGCTTTATTCTCTGAAAAGTTTTGTTCCACACAAGAAATGGTTTAGTGAGATGTTGAGTGCAAAGACAAGAGACGGAGGAAGAATCACAGGCTTCAAAACTTCAGCTCCCCCACAGTAGGGTTTGGCCCCCTCCATTCGCCAGAGTCAGAATCTCCCCACAAAGAGTGCAGAGTTAGGGCCTGGCTTTGAATCAAGATTTTACCACTTAGTATAAACAGGTCACCTCACTGCTCAGTATTTTGGATTCTTTATAGATAAAATTGAGATAATAATAGTTTCAACTTCAAGCAATGATTATATTAAAGTATTATATGCACCCTCCATAGAAATATCTGGCACACAGGTATTATTTAATAAATATTTCCTAGTTCTATTACATGAGCTAGGAATTAAAATGCTAACATTTTCTCTCAGTATGTTCCCCTGCACACAGGAAGAAATGTACATATATACATTAGCCAGGTTTTAGATATATGCTTACAACCGTTAGTTTTCCTATTAATGTTCTGAAGGATAGAACTTTAAAGTGCTTCCTTGGAGATGGCTTAATAGTGTTCATATCATGTTAACGTTGGAAGGTATTTTAGATACTACTCAGTCAATTTCGCTACCACCCCAATTAGGCCATGCAAACCAAACTCCATTGTAGATTTTTTATTTTTTTGTTTGTTTTGTTTTTGGAGATGGGGTTTTTCTGTTCAGACCTCAGATTCATGGTGAACCTTCTCCCTCAGCCCCGAGTGTTGACATTTTATGTAGGCCATCACACTCCACCACTCCCTTTTAGACTTTTGTCTCTAAGAAATTCATGTGTGTGCATGTGTGAGTGTGAGCACACACATGTATTTAGGTTAGGTTAATGATGTATTTAGTGTGCAAATTTACATTTGTATAATTCGTTCTTTGTAGTGAAGTTTGATAACACACGCACATAACCACCATCACAAAAGAGGGGAAAAATTTTCTTCACCACAAAAGCTTCTGTCATGCTTCCTCTGTGTACATAAGTTTGTACGTACACATACGCTTTTAACCTGCAAACAGGTGCTCACTTCGGCAGCACATGTGGTAAAATACTAACTTGCAAACAGAATTACATATTCTTAGAGGAAGATGTTTATAGGTAGCCACAGAGGTTCACCTGTATTGAACTAATCTCCACTAGCATATAAGTCAATTCATAGAGTAATGCAAATGAAAGAAAACTGAGAGTTAGCCTGGCTATTTTCCCAAGTTGCTTAGACTTAATCCTTCAGGTAAGAGAAATGACTCTCTACATTTTCAATTTTTTCCTGTAAAGAGCATCTGGAACGTCTATAATTGTTCAGAAGAAGTACGTATTTATGAGCTTATGATTAATGAGTTTGATCTCTGAAATGAATTGAGACTTTTCAATTCTATGGTAAGGATGGCAGAGTCTAGAGATCATGGTCCTGAGACACAGAAGATTGTCTTCTCAGCATGGAACCCTTTCTTGCCTGCCCTGAACTCCGCATAATCAAAGGGAGGACTTGATGAGTTCCTTGTGAAGTCTGCTGTGAGATTTCAGTGTTAATACAAGATCTCCTAAGATATTGTTTTCAATATCTTTCTAGTAGCTGGGGAATTGGCTTGGTGAAGGTACTACAGAGAGCTGGTGTATTGTCATTTACTAGTTCACTGGAAATCTTGATCTCTTTCCCAAATTGCAAAGCACACAACATTCAGTTAGGTGCACAAAATATGCAGTTTCCAGTTTCTTCAAATCTCTATAGTTTATTCATGTTACTGGATCTAGAACCTACCAGCCTTTCTTCAATATCAGAGCATTGCCAAGTTTCTACCTATACCTACATCTTGAGGTTGCCTGGCTGTAACACAAAAAGCAGAACCTTTTTAGATTTTGAATGTTGATAAATCAGAGACAAAGGTAGCTTATTCTTTTTTGGTATCTGCACTCTATTATTAGTACTGTTAGACATTTCTCATTTCTGTCCTTGGGAACCAATACAAAGTCTTCAGCAGCTCAGGTCATTCAGTTTTTTAAAATTGTCCTTAGCTGATAGAACAAAAGATATTGTTTTCTTAGCCAGTAGAGGCTAGCTGTGACAGAAGCAGCCAGTTCATCATCTTTTTCTTTATTAACACATGTCAGAGTAATTTATGAAGTTTTCTTTTTTTCAATCTTTAGTATATTCTTTAAATGGATGGATTCTGGGGCATTTCAGTTCTTTCATTGACAGTGTCTTAAGGAGTGGAATGTAACTATAATCAATTTTTATTATCATTGTGTGGCTAATAGGGCTAAAAATAAGAACTCTTAATTTGCTGTGGCATGATTGATTACCCAAGAAAAATATAGAAATAACATCTTTTAATATGCCTGAGAGCTATATTAGACCTTTAAAATTTTCATCTTCCAAACATTACCACTTCCTGTAATTTTCTATCCAGTAGTAAAACAACTCAAGACTCATAACATCATTTTTTTCTAGTTCCTGACCTCAATGAGTGGTCTCCAGCTTCAGTTTTATATTCAGGGCTCCCTGTCCATGACATGTACAAACCAAACTTTCTTTGGTACAGATTATTTCCATACTTGTTTCACTCTAAACGACTTCTGGGACCCATAATAGAACTGGAAGAGCCGAAGAAGCTTCCTAGAGCACTGACACTTATGAATCTTTTCTCTAGACCAAAAGTAGGTCATCAGAGATAGAATTTATGACAGGGACCCCAAGATGGTGTGATAAAGTCTGAAAACTAATATTATATGTCTCACAAGCAAAGCACTGGGCTGAGAATAAAGAGGTACTATGTCTAATTCTAACACTGAGTCTTAATTTTGGAGAGCTCAATTTCCTTCTCTGTAACTGAACACTAATGCCCAGCCTATCTCAGAGAGCTGTTGGAACATGCCAGTGCTGCCGTGTGCATAAATTCACTTTCTAACTGTGAAGTTCTATGCATTATGTTTTCTATCCCATTTCATTCTAGTTTTCTCCCTATGCTGCGTCATGTCTTGCACACTGTTTATTTTCGCCAAATCCTTTACCTTCTTATAAAATGTGGATTACCCTGGCACTTGCCAAACATTTCTTGAGCCAAACATTTATTTATCTGTTTCCTTGGGAGATGTTGGGGTGTTTAATCCTTGCAGGAACTCTGCAGGCTACTTATTGCCCTGATCCTTTTATAGAGAAGGAAACTGATTTTTGAATTAAGTTACTGGTGGTATGCAAAAGGCAGAATTATAATTGGAACTAAAAACCATCAGAGTTTAGATCATTGTTCTTCTTTATGATGCTTCTCAAGACTCAAATGTTGTTTCCTGGCCTGGTCAAACTAAATGACAGGATGCGATGCAATCAAAGACAGTCACAGGAATAATAACCGAGGAAGTCCCTAGGGGCTATATGGTAGCTTTCTTCTTGAGCATCGATACTTCTTATGATTTTGAAATTGTCTGGGAAACTTTCATTATGGGAAAGGGTGACTCTCAATGGACATTTTCACTGTTCTCCCCTTTGGTGTTAAATGACTATTATATCAAAAGAACTTCTTATTACTGTATTAAACAACCTTAATCTTTTTTTTTAACTATCCTGTCAGCAGGCATACCAGCCTGAGGACTATGATGTATGAGAAATTATAAGGAATTTTAGAATTGATCTGTGAACTTAAAAGATGTCTGACACCACGAGGTACTATTTTTCAAAAAATATGTTGATGCAGTAATGAAGAATAAAACACAAATTCATTTAAGAGAATCATTAAATTCTCAGAACAATAGAAGTTCTCTTAATTAACCTTCACTTTACCAAGTCACTTTATTAGCTGTTCCTCTGTAAAGTATCTTGATTGATCCTCCTTGCAGTACACACTTAAGGTCAGCGTGCTATTTTCTAGCACACCTGCACAATCCTGCTGCCATCAATTAAGATGTTAGCTTCCCAGGAGTCTATTGTATTTGTTCTAAAAGATATTTATGGTAATAACAAAATTCAATTGCAATGTAAGAAGAAAGCTATTGTTTCAGTGGCAAGCTATTATTTGTTTACCAATTCAAAAAAAAGGTTGGCCATGAATAAAGAAGTTGCTGCTGAATGAGACAGGGTGCTAAGAATAGCTATGCAGGTTATCGCTGCACAGCTCCAAGGAGCACTCCGTAGGTGACGCTTCCTCCAGGCATGTGGGGGTGACGCGTTGCAGAGCAGTTCAGGATCCCCCTGGAATTGGGTCTGAGTGAGATGAGAGTAAAAGTCAGAAAGGAAGGCACGCATTTCTCAAAGATGTCCCCATTGAAAGTGCTCTGCAAATCTTTTTAAGCTTTTATTCCTCTTTACATAAGCCCAAACTGAAAATTATAAACAATGTGTTATGAGTATAAAAGTTAGAGGAGAGGTAACCTACAGACAAAGGGTCCAGACCTTGAACTTGGCCCTATATCAAAAGATTGGTGTGTATATATATGTGTGTGTGTGTGTGTGTGTGTGTGTTCTAGTTAAAATAGAATGTGTAAGGCCTATCATTTTATGATTTTCTTATATCACTAGCTTTTTTGATTATTGATTGAACTTCAGGTTCTTTAGTCTTTGCTTTATATCTTATCAACCAGAAGATACTCAAAGGACAGCCACCCTCATGTTAAGAAGAATGATATACATTTGAAAAGTTTTGAGGTCACAAAGGACCTTTTTGGTGCCACTCAGCTAGTCTTAACTGAGTAAGCCATAATTGTCAGAGGGGGGCGAGACTCTTGCAAATACCCATATCAGTTTCTCAGCGTGCCGCAAACTCCCCGAACAACCCACACTACTGTTGTTTCAAGAACTCCATGCGGCGACTAGCCGACTCTGCATTCTCCATAATTACACCCAATTTTCCAATTGAATTATTGCATGATTTAATTCGTCTGCTGCATCTGGAGAGCATCAGCATTGTGCAGCTGTTGCAGCTTGAAGAGCTAATTGTTGCTAAGCACATTAAAAGTAGCCCCACTGCAATGCACTGGAGTCAGAAGGGAGGGGCGCTAACTTTCACTTCCCATTTTCCCTTTGGTTGAATCATCAGGCAGAGGGCCTGAGGGGGTAGGAAACATTTAAGCCCTGTTAACATGGAGACTTCATCTGGCATGGCTACTGTCACTCGATGAAAACCCTTAAGTGAGTCAGACATATCCAGTCACTAGAATACACAGAAACCAAAAAGCTCTGCTTGACATGTCTTGTAGAATCATGCCAAATAAGATTAGGTTAGCAGCTAAAGACCCTGCTGGAGGGGAGGCAGAGCATCACCAAAAAGTACTTGGAGGTCAGTTGTTGATGAGGCACCAAGACATCTAAAGACCACCCCTCCATCTTATTTTTAGTGGTAAAGAACCATCTACCTGCTAGTCTGTCCATGTGTTCAGTTTACTTGGATGTGTTTCAGTAGAACATCTACTGTTTCTAGAGCCATTTGAAGGCTCGCTCCAGCCTAAAGTACTCCATATTAGTCATCTTTCATTTCTTGTTATAACTTTAAATAAGAGGTCTGAACCTCTGGAAGGCATGAATTGAGAATTTCCCTATCTCCTTCCCTTCGTTGCAGTTCTAAGGATGTGGAGTTTGATTCCTAAAGGGTCTCAGTCATTTGCATAAACTTGGAGGTCTACACAGATACTCTATTTCTTATGTGAATGATAAAAATTATGAGGCCATGAAAAATATCAGGTATTTCTATACCTGAGCTCAGAGCTAATAAGGAAGAAAATTAGACCAGGGGAACCATGTGTAAGGCAGGAAGGTAGAAGTGTATCAAGGAAAGAACAGAAGGATCTAAAATGTAACAGGACAAAGTCCAGGAGAATGAAGAGGGGCAAGCATGGGTTTGATCACACTGACCGCTGGGAGGTTAAGGAAGAGTATTCTAAACAGTGAAATTCCTTAACCTGTTCCTCCCCGGTCTACAGAACCATGGTAGTTAATTAACCCTCTCCCAACACCTATATTAAATTTTCTTCTGGGACTTGGTCATTGTATTTTGTGTTAGACCCGCTATCATCAAATGTCTGGTGACATTTTGGTTGTCTTTTTTAAGATTAAAAGAAAGTAAAAATTAGTTGGAATTTATGTGAATGAATAGGGACTGCTTTAAACTTTACAGGAGGGTGACTAGGCTAGGATATAACTGTCCCATGTAGGGTCTCTGAGGCTTGACAATCCCTCTGGGAATAACCTTCTTATTTCCTTGAGGGAGAAAGCGCCTAAGTTTAACTACCATGGAGTGGGGCAAACCTTAAACTCCCTGTTCCTGGAAGGCACTGAATGATTTGAATGACATAGTGGGGACTCCATTCCCACCAGAGCCTGCCCCCCACGGTGCGGTGCCCACTTAGAGATGTGCATGATCTTTGTCATTTTTAAAAATTTATTTATTTTTATTAATATATATCTGCAGTACATAATGTCACATCCATCAGCAGTGTACATGTGCATAACCCATTTTAATTTTTTGTCCCCTCTCCCCCTCCCTCCAACTCTTCTCCTCTTCCCATTTACAAAGCTCTATCTCCATTTTTTCCTTCAATTTTTTTCCCCTTTAAATCCCTTTCCCCACCCTTCCCGCCCTTCTCCCCATTTGTTCCCTTTCCTATTGGAAAAAGTTCTCCCTACTTCTTAAAATCTATCCTCCACTTCACTCTTTATTTGCACTTTGGTTTTCTCACACAAGAGAAATAATGTAATATTTAAACTCATGTGTCTCATTTATTTTACTTAAAATTATGGTCTCAAGGTGCAGAAGAACTATATATTTAATTTTGTACTATTTTTTATTTTTTATTTATTTATTTATTTATTTATTTATTTTACGGTACTGGGGATCGAACTCAGGACCCTACGCTTGCTAGGCAAGCGCTTATTCCACTGAGCTATATCCCCAGCCCCAATTTTTTATTTTTTGGTACTGGGACCTTGCACTTAGCAGGCAGGCACTTATGCCACTGAGCTATATCCCTGGCCAGCTATTTTTTATTTTAAACAGAATAAAAAACAAGTAAAATGATATAGAATTTCAAAACAAGATGATAAGAAGTTAACAATGGTTGCTACATTACATATCGTTATCATCAAAGCAGTTGCTCAAGTTATCAGATGTAGGCATGCAAAATTGATCAAACAATTAAGCAATAGCTGCTCCTTTCAAAAAACCAATAGAAATTAGTAGTACAATTATTAAAGAAAATAAAAGAGAATACAGAATTTCAAAACAAGATGATAGGAAATTAACAATGGTTATTATATTGCATATTGTTATCTTCAAAGTAGTTGCTGAAATTACCAGATATAGGCTTGCAAAATTGATCAAACAATATAAGCACTAAACGTTCCTTTCAATGAACTAATAGAAATTAGTAGTACAGTTATCTTAGCTATTGTGTGTGTTTATATATATATGTATATATACACATATATGTATATATACACATATATGTGTACATGTGTATATATGTATGTGTGTATATATGTGTATACACATATATGTGTATACACATATGTATATATGTGTATATATTTATATGCGTGTATATGTATATACATGTATACACGTATATACATATATGTGTATACACGCACATATATATGTATATATATATACACACACACATATATATATATTTCCCTTCCTTCTTTTCCCCCTTCCTCCATCCCAGTTGTTCCTTCTTTTTGATCAGTTTCTTTCTCTTTCACAGTATAAATTATACCTCTTGGATCTTATTCACTCTTTCATTTTCTTATACTAGGGAGACAACATGATGTTTACACATGTGAGTCTAATTTATTTCACTTGTGAGCATAGTCTCTAGTTGCATCCATTTACCTATGAAAGCCTCGAGTTTATCTTTCTTTATAGCTGAGTAATAAATATTCCATTATATAAAATATCACATCTTTTATCCATTCCTTGGTTGATCGACAGTTCAGTTGTTTCCAAGATTGAGTTATTACAAATTGTGTTGCTATAAATATGGGTGCACATATATCACTGTGGTATGATGTTTTCAGTTCTTCTGGGAAAATACCAGAAGGGGAAGAGCTGGTCAAATGGGACTTCTAATCCTAGTTTTTTGAGGAATCTCCACACTGATTTCCACAGTGGTTGTACCAGTCTATACTCCCATCAATAGTGGAGAAGAGCTCCTTTTTCCCCACCGCCCCACCAGCATTTGTTATTGGTTGATTTTTTTGATGAGAGACATTCTTCCTGGGGTGAGATAGAATCTCAGTGCTCTTTTAATTTGCATTTCCTGAATGATCAATGATGCTGAACATTTTTTCATATATTTATTTGCCATTTTTATTTCTTCATCTGAGAAGTGTGTATTTATCTCAGATGCCCATTTTTTGATTGGGTTCTTGAATTTTGTGGGCCTGATCTTTTTTTCAATTCTTAAATGTTCTAGATAGAAGTCTTTTGAGGGATAGTTGGCTAAAATTTTTTCCCAATTCGTGGGTATTCCTTTCACTTTGTCGGTGATTTCTTTTGATGCACAAAAACTTTTTACTAAGATGAGATCCCAGTTGTTCATTCTTTGAAGTATTTCCCATGCAGTTTGGTTTTTGTTCATGAACTCCCTGCCTACTCCTATGTCTTCAAGAGAAGAGCTGTACATTTGACTGTAAAATTATCTTCTTTTTAGAACAAAAGAAACATTGCTTGCTATTTTGTGGTGGTGATAGCCATAATTTAGTTTCCATAAACTAAATTTAAGTTTTATAAGTGAATGTGAGCTAATTTTAAGGAAAACTGTAAATGCATAATAAAAAGATACACAATTGAAGCAACAACAAGTGGTGAAGGAAGTATGTAGGCGATCACAGTAGAGGAAACACTTCTCTGGACAATAAGAACCTCTTGATGGTTACTATGTTTTCAATTAGCAATAATCAGGCCTGGGATAACGCCCATTGGCTACAGTACTGCCACTGTGCAAAGCCCTTGATGGTTACTCTGAAGAGAAGCATCTAGGCAGAGTCTATGTGCTGCGTTAATCAGAGATTATGAACTACATTCTACAGCTCCCTGGATTTTGGGGACTTTTTAGTGACTCCGCTGAGGTGGGTGGGGGCTACAAGTGGAGATGCTGTGTTCCTCACGTGAATCTGCCTACAATTAAAAACGGGTAGCCGCTAAAAAGACCACTGAGATAAATCATTCAGGTTGGATGGGCGTTAGGAAGACTGAGAATGGGGAGGCGAGCTGAGAAACTGCTGCAAGTGGCCTCAGGGGATGTTATCCAGGCCAGGCCTAGGAGCCAGTGGGGAGAAAATGTGATAGATCAGAGACTCAGAGCTTGAAAGCCCAGAATTCTACCCAGGGCACATCTCATCTGAACTGGAATTACAGCACTTACAAGAAAGAAACGCTCTTAGAGAACAATCCTTATACGCCCGAATACAAAAGTAATGGCAGTTCATTGCTGTGTTGAATTCTCCAATATTAGTTACATTATTAGGAACAGTGGTAGGGGAAACCTATTTTACTAAGCCCAGTGGAATGTGAAACTGGAGGAGCAGCCATATGCTGTAGTAGAAGGATTTGGAGTCGTTCCTTCATTCCTTTGCTCCACAATTGCTTATTCAAAAGACTTATTTAGCACAACAATGCAAAGAAGTATTGTGGAGACCCATCAGTGGACAGAGCTATGGTCAATTCTTACTTTTTGGTATTTAAATGCTTATACAGAGAGACAAAAATATGTAAAATATACAGTGTGCTGGAAGGAAGTCTTTTATGAAGAGCTATAAAGGAAGGAAAACGGTAGTGATGGGTATGGTTTTTTAGTGTGGTCTGTTAAAGTCTTTTGCAAGGGCGACATGTGAGCAAAGACCTTAAGGAGGTGAGATAAGAACCCATCTTGGGAAAGGGCACCCATACAGAGGGAGCAGGCACAAAGGCCTGAGGCGGGAGAATGGCTAGAATATACCAGAAACAGAGGAGGCTGTTGTGACTAGAGGAGAGTAATGTGGGAAGAAAGTGGCAGGAAAGGACATCAGGAGTTTCAAGGACAGACTGTAAGGGTCTTGTCAACCATCACAAGGACCTTGGCTTATACTCATAGAGAAATGGAAAGCCTTGGGGTATGTGGAGGGAAGGCTGTGGTGCCCTGATATAAATCTCAGAAGGATCCCATTCACCGTTGTTTTGAGATGAGACCACCGTTATTTTTGAGATGAGCGCAGTAAGGGCACATAGGTGTGGAGAGGCTCTTTACAAGACTCTAGACAAGAGTAGGTAACTGGAGTCAGATGTTATCAGGATAGATAATAGGAAATGATCGATTTGAAGTACAGTCAGTATGGAAAGGGGAAGGAACAAGATTGGTCTCAGTGACTTGGGCCTGGAAGGATGGAGTTGCAATTAATCAGCATGAGAAATAACTACGAGTAGATCAACTTTGTTTAGGTGTATCATGAATCTAGGTCTGGATATGGGAAATTTGATACATTCATTCCGTAACAGTGTCCAAGTGGCATTCATAAGAATGTATGGAAACAAATGGCCCCAGGACTGAGGGGAATGGTCCCAGCTAAAGATACAGGTACTCACTAGGAAGGTACTGTTTAGATTCATGAAACTGTATAAGATTCCCCAAGTAAATGAGCATGGCTGAAAAAAATTAAAGGACCCAAGGCTGAGCCCCAGGGAATTCCGCCATTAATAAGCCAGATAGATAAACCAAAAGAAATTTTAAAAAGATGGTGATTTAGGAGGAAAACTGGTCCTGTTTTATGGAAGTCAAGTGGAAAAGCATGAGTGCATGAATGACCAGTTGCAGAAAATGCCCTGGAAAAGCCTCAGAGTCCTGAGGATTGACTACTGGACCCAGCAACAGGCTTATTCCTTAATAGGAACTGCTGAGGTGGACGGTGGGAGCAAAAGACCTGGATTGCTGTGGCCAGTCCACTCCCCGACTTCCTGGATGACTCTGGGTAAATCATGCAACTTCTCCTGTCCTCATTTTTAAGTGAAGTTGTTTGAACCAAAGCTTCCTAAAGCAATCTTCCAGCTCTAAAATTCAAATATTTTATGATGATTCTAAAGCAGCAGTTTCTGTTCTTTTCGTGAAACACATTACCACTGAAATTTGGAAGCCAGAGCTTGTTTGTGGGGCCTGCCTGTTCTCAGAGTGAGGAAGAGTGAGTGACCAGACAGGACATTCAGCAAACTGATCACGGGGTCTTACATGAAAGAAGTACAGTTAGTCTGTAGTTTGTTTCAGACACTTTAACACACCTTGCAGTGCACACACATACCTGCACACACATGAATGCAGACACATACACTCTCACATGTTTTCTGGGGTTTTTTTCCATAAGAAAAGAATTCTCCTTTCTAGTATTCTTGTTTTTTATCCATGTGTAGTATTGATCCTATTTAATTAAGGTTTCTGGAATCTCCTGAAGTTTGCTTTAGCAATTTCCTGAAACAAAGTCTGCACACTTGGATAATTTCAGCTTTCCTGTGGCTGCACTTACCTACTACCCCCTGGTGGTAGCGATGTTAAATTAATATTACAAAACAGAGCAAAAAGAGAAGCGCACAGGCTTCCCCTTTTGATTCACTGCCTCTCAGGATTGGATGTAGGCCATTTTGGCAGTCTTGACTTTAGAGTGTCTTCAGATGTCTACATATGAAGGGGAACTAAACAACTGCGACTTGGTCTGGAGTTTTAAAATCCAAAACCAGTGAAACTGAGACACAATATCAAATATTCCTGGGGGAAGCAACTAAGGAAATCAGGGCCAGTAAGGGGAGTCTTAGTTTTCTGAAACAACTTTAACTCTGCATTTAATAAATTATTATGGAAAGATTATTTTAAAATTTACCTTTTGGGTAAACACTGTTAGCAAATTATTGGTAGTAGAGATTGATAGTAGACACCTTTTTGTTAGGGTCTCCCATCTGTGTCAGGGGCCAACTGTGAGAGTTTCTGACTGGGAGGTATAAAATTCTCTAAATTATCAGCAAACACAGTGTCTAACAGTTGGATTCCTACATGAGTTGGAAAGGTTTAGTTTTCTCTGGAGAGTAAAGAAAAACACCTTTAATTTGAAAAATATATAGGATTTATTCTGTTATTGCAAGGAGACACCAATATGACATTAATCTCCATTTCTGGAAACAATAGGAAAGCAGCTAGAAGCAAAGAATAGAAATGGATAGCCAGAAACAGCTAGATTTCTATCACTACAGCAGCCCTATTCCCTTCCCTCCCCAGTGTGATTCTCTGAAATAGCTCAGAGAAGAGGATCTAAGTTATAAGACAAGGCAACAGGAGTGAATGACACTGGGGAGAAGAACTTTCTGTACAATAGGTCTGTTTTATCCTAAACAACCCTAGGCCTCACCACCAAATCAAATGAGAAGGAAAGATATTGTTTTATCTCAATAAAAAGAAGTGATTAAACATCACATGAATTTAAGATCACATAAAAAGGATAAATTATTTGGATGGTTACTTCATGGAACAGTTTTATGTAAATGTATAGAAGTTTTAAATTGTACTACTTAATTTTGCTAATCATAGACTAAAATGAGAAGATATTAGTAGGAAACAACTAATGGGAAAATACATATAGAGAGAGAGGTTTAACTTTGTTCTTTGACTTGGAGAGGAACAAGAACCCACTGGAAACCTGAAGTTGTCTCAGTTAAAGCAGCAGGCAGCGGGTGTTTAGTGATACAGGTGTGGAATGACCGGCAATGTGGGCATAAGAAAGGAGAAAGGCCGGGATGACTGAGTGACGCCATGGCATGTAAGAGCTAGTCCCCACAGCAACCTCTCCTGTCAGAATGGGAAGACTTGTGGAGTTGGGCTCTGGAAATTCAGTCTGCTCTTCTCCACTTTGTACACAAACTCAACCCCAGAGAAGCAGGCTCATCTACCCCAAATTGGAAAAGAATTAATACAGAGCTAAGACCTGGGTCTCCCAGTCATCCATATAATTTTCTTCCCCATGCTTCAGTGGCATCTTCACTTCTTGGTTGAAATGTCTGACTTTGGGAACGCATCTGAACGAGGGCAAGGAAGGGTGGATGGGCTCGGGTGGGGAATGTACATAAGGAACCTACAGCTCTGCTGCGCTGATTTGAGACTGTCCAAGAAAACACCTTGGGTGCCTTCCTCTCCCTTGTCTTGGCCTTGTCTTATTCAATGCTATGGCCTCCATTTTTACCTCTAAACTAATAATCCTGCAAATCTTTACCTTCAGAATCTCCGAGTTTCCAAGTATACATTTCCAACTGTCTGTGGATCATTTCCTCCTGAATTCCTAGTAACGCCTCAACCTGAAGATGCCCAAACTGAAATTACCACTTTTCTTCAAAATTACCTTTGTGGTTCTTCACTAGTACCATCATCCTCCCAGACATGCAGATCCAAACTACAGCATTACTTTTACATCATTCTCTTTCCTGCAAACCCATAAACTGCAATCCGACCAGTGCCAGCTGTGGTCTCTTTTATCACCAAGGCATCCCTCGTATCTTTTCCTTCCTCCTCTCTGGTCACCCTTTTCTCCGGCACTCACTGCCTTCCACCACCCTTTTGAGATGCCCCTTCCCTGGGTTTCCTTTGGATTTTCAGCATATAGTGCTTTTTTACCAGTATTTTCTCCCATCAGCTCAGACTTGGCTGTCATTCCTCTATTAAGAAGCTTTCAGTGGCTCCATTGCATACTGAATGAAGTTCAGATTTCTTAGCTTAAAGTTCAGAAACCTCTACAAGTCTTTCCAATAATTTTATTAGTTATCTTCATGTAAGGGCCATTCAGGTCAACCTGTTATATTCATATGTTCATGCTTTATATATGGTAATCATTTTGCCTTTGTATATGCTGTTCCCTTTGCTGGTGATTTGCTTTCTTTTCAGTAGCAGCCTGGAAAATTTAACACTTAACATTTTCACTTTTCAATGCATATTTCAAACCAACCATGACCCTAAGAAACCTTTAGTATTTTCTCCAATCCAAAGGATTCTCTTCCATGATTTTCCTCCACACCATTTTATATCTTTTTAAAGTTCCACTTGTTGCTTTCTATCGTATTTTGCCTTTAAAAAGAAGAGAGAAGGTAAGGTCCAGTTCTGAGATAGGAGGGTACCAGCAGAATGTATCCCAGGATGAGAAGGACCCAGGAAGTTAGAAAGAGAGGAAGATACACCGCACTCCTGAGGGGAAATTTATGCAGTCCCATATTGAGAGTCGACCTCTGGTTACATACTATTTATATATTTTATAGATATATGCGCAAGATGTTAGTGTTTTCTTTTCTGTTTGTTTCCCAATATATTCACGAGCCAGCACAATTCAGGACTTGATTTACCTCTGCTGATTTGGCTTCTTTTCTCTGAGCTTATTTATGGCCGTGAGAGAGGCTTAGTGTCCTTGCTGATAGAGGACAACCGAAGTGCAGTCAAGGCTCAGCCAGCAAGTTACTGTGAGGTTTCTAGGAGCTTAGTTTCTTCCTCAGCTGCCAAAATTTCCTGAAACAAGGATCGTGTATGAAAGATAGAATCCTAGACTCAAACTTTACAAGTTGTAGTGTGCACTCAAATCTTTTCCTGCTGCAAAAGTAGATTCTGTTTCATCAGGTCTGTGGTGGGGCCCGAGAATCTGTGTGTCACAAGCACTCAGACTGACCATACTAGTCTAAGGTCCTAGACTTCTGCAGATAGAAGGAACCTTGAAGCTCATCCATGCCAGTGGTTCACAGCCCCAGCTGACCATTAGAATCACTTGGGAGCCCCTTGGAATACACCTTGGGTTCCTGTCCTGCACAACCTGTGGGTCATGCAGGGGTTCCAGCCAGCCAAGCTTTTAGTAAATTCCCTAGCTCAGTCTCTTGTATGCTTGGGTTTGGGAACCACGTATTGGCTGGATCTCCAACTAGTAAAAGGCAGAACTGAGGCCCAGAGACTGTTCTAATTTCATGAGGGGAGAGTCGCTTAATACAAGAAAAGTTGTCCTCAAAGAATAACTTCTGTGTGTTTTGCTACCTTAAATGATATTCCTATTTAAAGCCACAGAAAAACTGGATCTTGTATATAATTTATTTCTTAAAAACTACTAGCATGGAAAACCAATTTTTTCTGCCTCTTTTAGAATGATAAATACTCTAGATTATTTTAGCTTGGTCCTAATGGTAGGGGGCATTATTGGTGATGGTAAGGAATGGCTATTAAGCAATTATGTTATTCAAACACATCATTATTATTATTACCAAGATGAGTGGACTCATTATGATTGAACAATAAAAGCGTGAATGACTTTGCATTGTTATTAGCGTCTGTCTCATGGCCCCTGCCTTTCCCAGGGGCTGTTGTGTTCAGCAGATATGATTCATAATGTACCGTACTGACAGTGCTAAACTTGCAGGCTATTGGGTTGGCTTTTAGAATTCACTACGGTCCTCTTTTCTGGTACCGACTCATTGTTCATTCAAGACTCTTGCACTCAAATAACCTGCTCCGGTGAAGATTCTGGTCTCCTCAATTCTACTTTTGTTGCCCTCCCTCCTCTTTTGCCCATAGCAGCTAGTGATCATCAGAACTGTGAACTGGCATTATAATTCTCACGCTTGAAACCTGCCAGTGGCTGCTGTTTCTTTTAGGATAAAAGGCAAATCCTTGGCAAGTCTTCCCAGACCTTTAATAAACTCTCCTGTTTCCTTCCCCATTCCTGGCCACTCTTCTTTTCACCATATTATTTTCAGTTTCTGGAATGTTCTTGCATCTCTCTCACCTAAGGAGAGTTGCATATGCTCCTCTTCCTATTTATAACACCCTTTCCCCAACTATTTCCTCCTCATCTTTGAGCTCTCTGCTGAAATTTCTTTTGCTAAAGGAAACTTCTTTGACCATCAGACAAATTCAACACTCTCGTCAATCCCTTTCCATAACACCAGGTACTTCTCCATTAGTAAGTGCCTACGTCAGCAATCGTTTGCCTACTGGCTTTTTCTCTTGGCTAATGATAAGCCATCAAAGTACATGGCAGTCCTTTTAAAGTTAATTCCCCATTGTCCAACACATGCCTAGCACATAGGAGATGCTTAATGGTTACTTGCTGAGGGAATGAATGTTAAGACCCTACCTGGTACCTGAACTTACAATAGAGAATGAAAAGAACGTAAGGAGGAGTTAAAGACCCTGGGCCTCCCCGTGTCAAATTCCCAGAGTTAGGTCAGACCTTCCTTTTCCATAGCCACATCTTCCCTACCCATTAAAAGTATGTTTAAGAAATTGTAAGTGATTAAAATACATTTTATCCCTAAACTGAGCCTCAAGCTCCAGCATATTTGCTTCTATTTCCTAGAACCACTGTCCTTTAGTCTAGGATGCATGGTGCAACCTGTACAAACCTCAGCACTGTATTGTGGGGATGTTGTTGAGGATGCCCTTTCCTACGACACCCCTAAGAAATGTCAGGATAAGCTTTGCTTCCTTGGAAAACTGATATTTCACTATGTCCACCGAATTCATGTACCACAGTTTTCTCTCTCAGCTTTTGTGACTGGGAAGCTCATTCTCTAAGCTTAACTTTTGTAACTGTAGAGCCCAAGGCCCACACACTCGCAATATGACTTTGCTCTGGTTTTGATTTTCTGTCCTAAATACATTTTCTCTGGTCCTCATTTATTAAATTGTTTATAGCTTTCTATTTCAGAGCATGCAGTCTTATAAGCTTCCTCAGGGTCTTGCTGGATGTGGCAGAGACATATATGAAAGAAAAGGAATTCATGAGTATCTGAGATACATTCTCTTTAAAGTGCTGAGGGTTCCTTTCTGTGGTGGGTAGTGGCATGAGTGATGAACAGAAAGGGCCCTGCTGGAGAGGGTGTTCCTCAGTCTCACAAGGACACGGTAGGGTTTCTAGGAGAGTGTGGTGGATTGAAAACTGGTGGTCAACTTGTAACACCCAGCTAAGCTGAATCAGCATGGTGCTGAGTGTGGGGAGGCCCACCTGAGGAGTGCTGCCAGCAGCATAAGAGGCAGAACCAGAGAAGAAGAGAGGTTTTGGGGAACTGAGAGAAGCTGTTGGGAGCTGAGATGCTGTTGGATACTGTTAGAAGCAGTAAGGAGCTGTTGATTCTGTTGGAGGACCTTGTCATGCTGGTTTTCCTGATGAACTCGGCTGTTCCCATCATCTGAGGAGCTTGGGACCTTGTCACTGAGAATAGTTTTGGTTCATTTTAGGGGAGCTCTGGTCCTCACTTTGAGCATCACTTCCTGGCTCCAGAGGGAAAGATGGTGTACTGCTCAGTCTCCTGGAGAAGCTTGTTGCGTTGGCTTCCCTGATGGGAGCTTGGCTGTCCTGATCATCGGAGGAGCTAGAAACCTCACTGTTGCTGAGGTTGGCTCTGGTACTTCTCAGGGGAGCTCTGGTTCTTACTTTGAATGTCACTTCCTGGCTCTAGTGTAGATCCTTCAGCCTGCTAACACAGATCCTTCATCCCCCTTTCATAGACTTGCTAGCTTTCACCACTGACCTTTGGGCCTTCCCAGAACAGATCCATGAAATAGGCCTGCATGAGACATTGTCATGGGCTCTAGGCTTCCAGTTGGATTCATGGGAGGCATTGTTATGGGCTCTAAGCTTTCAGTTGAACTCATGCAGGACATTTCTGTGGGATCCAGGCCCTCAGCTGGATTCTTTGGTGTTTAGTGTGTGACATATTTCCTGCACTCTCTTGGTATATGATTCTTTGGATGACTATTATAAATAATATTATAAAATATGTGTCCTATAGTATATTGTTCCCCTTGCAAAAACCCCAAACTATAACAGAGAGGGATCCATCTGGAATAGAATATTAATGTGAGTTTTGCTCCTCACGTCTTGCTGAAGCTCTCCTCAAATGACACAGAACTGTATGTGACTCTGGCCTCTGTTTGAAGTCTCTTTTTCTAGGGAGTAGCTACAAAGTGAGCTCAAAAATCTGTCCCAAGTTGGCGTGTGAAAGCTAAATTTCCATTGGTATGTGGTCTTCTGTTACAGGGTCAGTATTAGAGTGTTTTTGTAGGCAATACTGTAATTGTAGCCACTATCCAGTTCACCTTAAGTGTCCAACATTTCCATGGGAATGCTTGCTTTAAGAAAGTGACATTCACTTTTACCTCCAAGGGAAGCAAGGGTCCATGTGCACTATGTGCCAGATGCTGTGTACGGGCGATGTAGAGGTTCATTTAACTCCCAAACCACCTAGAAAGGAGGCTCATTTTTCAATATGGTAAAGCCAGGCCCAGGGAGAGACTTGTCCAACTTCAACAGCTGATGAGTGGTGGTGCCAGAGCTCAAGGCAGATCTTCTGACCTTGCGTAGGGCTGATTCTGCACTAGCTCTGACATGCACTGCAAACATCATGTGAGAACAGCAGGAAAAGCACAAGAGGCAGGCTGCGCCATGCGTGAGATAAATAGGGGTCCTGTGTGAAGCTGAGAGAGGACCCAGAGGCAAGCAGAAGCAAACGGAAGACACTTGTGCAAGGACTCAGCCCCTGTCCTCAGGCGCCTCGCCCGCCTCCAGACCCCATCTCCCTCTCCACCCTGTCATCTTTGGCATGAGGTTATTGGCACAGATGCATTCCCTGACTTCCGGGCTCTCCTGGCTCTTCTCATTTTAGTCTCCACAAACCATACTGAGATTGCTTAAGAGCAGATCTATTTACACACGGCACCCTTCTGGGTGGGAGGTGTTCTCTAAGGTGGATGCTGATCACTGAGGACTGGGATTGGGAAAAGCAGCTTGTATTAAGGTACTGTCATGTTCTGTGTCCTTCGGAGGCACAATCTCATTTACATTCCACAGCAACCAGCAAAATAGACATTATTTCCTCTTTACACTGCAGGTCGTGGTGTTAGCGAGGGCCACAGCCACAGCTTCCTGCCTTAACTTTCCATCATTGCTGAGATGCCAGAGTGGGCAGCAGAGCTCTCTAAGTATTAAGTTTATGGTGCCCCTTTGGGGAGAATGGAGTCAGTAGAGAATAAATTTCACAGACTTCCACAGAGCCCTTATTTGAATGCTAGTTGTCTACTCACTTCAATGACAGGCACATTGATTTTTTCCCCCCAAGTTTCTTTCAAATTTTCATATTAGATTTAATTCCCACTTTAGGTTTTAATAGCAACTGCACCTATTTTAATTAAACTTTTTGTTTTGAGAAAATTGTAGGTTCATGTGTAGTTGTAAAATAAGATAGTAGAAGTAATTTCCCTTTGACTTGCTTTCCACCAGTTGCAGCATTTTGAAAGTCTTAAGTATAGTATCACAACCAGTACCTTCATGTTGACAGGGTTAAGATGAAAACCTTCATAGCAGCACAGAGATCCCTCGTGCTGTTCTGTTACAGTTACACACACTTCCCTCCATCCTCACCTCTTCATTGATTCCTGTAAACTAATCTGCTCTCCAGTTCTATAATTTCATAATTTTCAATAATGTAATCCAATATAAAATAATAAGAGGATAAAAATTTGCAAATACAAAAAAAGGAAAGGAAAGGATAATAGAACAGAGTATAATTTTTGAATAAATGTCTCAGTTGCTTCCTCAAAACCAAAAAAAAAAAAAAAAAAAGAAAAAAAGACTGGCTTCTTTTCTTAACCGTAAGTTCTGTGGAGGCTTACTCACATTTGCACACATACCGACAGCTTATTCTTTTTAGTGCTGAATAGTACTCCATGGTAAGAATGTCCCAGTTTCTTTAACAATGTGCTTGTTGAAGAACATCTGGGTTTCCAGATTGGAGCTTCTATGAATAAAACTGCTCTAAATATTCATGTACAGGTTTTTGTGCAAGTATTTCTAGTATTTCTGCGTTTCTTTGGGATAAATTCTCAGAAGTACAATTACCAAGTCCTGTGGTTAACTGTATGTTTAGTTTTATAACAATGTTTTTCTGAATGGCTGTACTATTTTTGCATTTTCCATCAATGATGTAAGAGTGATGTAGTTTCTCTGCATACTGTTCTTTTGAATGACCTGAGTTTAACCTTAATTACTTCCTAAAAGCTGTATCTCCACATGTAATTGCCTTGGGGTTTAGGGAATGTGCATTTGGAAGTAGGAACAGGATTCAGCCCATAGTATCTATATCCCTAGTAGTTCCTCACCCCAGGAGGAAACCTAGCTCTCTCCAGTCTCTTACAGGTTGAGTTCCTTATCATTCCCATCTCTTGACTTCATACACAGTAGACTTTGTACTCTGTGCCATGCTGTGCAGGTGGGAGAAGAAGTAATCTTTGCCCGGTGGGAGTTTACAACTTACTCTGTTGGAGAGACAGGCAGAGAATTTCTACATAACACGGTGCTAAGAGACAAATTGCACTCACATCTTGGCTCTACTAGTTACTAGCCACATGGACCTCTGCAGCTCACTCATGTCCTCCCCTCAGTGCTAATTAGGGCGGTCTCTCTTCTGTGTGCCTCCAGAGGTTGTGGTAGTCAAACGATGCATATATAAGACACACAAGTGAAATTATAATGTTCAATGAATAGTTGATTATGGGGATAAGTGGTGACTTGTGTTACCAGAGCAGAAAGAATGTAGATTGATGGAGAGGAAACTGAGGCAGGTTGCATGGGATGGGACCAGGTGGTACAGGGAACTCAGGGTTAAGTTACAAGATTCAATAGTCTCCAGGCAGGTTAATTGTGAAGTGCAGCTTGTGTCTGTTTTACAGCTTTCAGGAAATACATCCATTTTCATTTGATGTACAGCCCTTTGAATTACACAGAGCACATTCTGTTTTCTCTATTTTAAAGAGAGAGAAAAAAGTGAAGCTCAGAGAGTTTAGCTAATTTGCCAGGATTTCACTTCTAGTGACTGGCAGAGCTGGGATTTCTAACTGCCTTTCCAGTCCTTTGTCTAACACCCTCCTAGCTCCTGGAGGAGTACATAACCCAATGTTGAGGTCTAGAATCAAAGCCCTTTTCATGCTCCTGGATCCACATGTATTACGAGATCCAGAAATGTGGCCATGTCAGCGAGGGTCCCCTGACTGATCTGAACTGTCTTGAATTTAGGGACCCCTTGTAGCTCCTGCCTGATGTGATGATAAGATCAAGATTTCCTTTGTCAGTTTTACTCAGTCAACATCGCCCTTATTGTGAGATGTGGCCTCGGGGCTAAAACCATCCCTTGTCCAATAACATATTAATAATAATGAATTTTCCCAAATGAAAATTAGCAAACTCTATGACACAGTGAATGCAGAAATTTTTCCTAAACGTTAAAGCCCCATGTATAACTGTATGAGTTTGGTATCTATTTAAATTTTTAGGAAGTGTGTGCATATTCAGTTATTGCAGTTTTACCTGTATCATTTTATCCATAGATCTGTGAATTGGCTTTCTTATTAGAATATTTTTCACATTTACATATCTAGATCTTTGACTTTCATGAAGTATATAAAGCACCATATGCTATGTGGATCACACCTAAACAAATCCATGTATAGAAGAATTAGTAATGGCTCTTGACTTACAGTGCCTAATGTGATGCTGAGGCTTGTGTGATTTACCCACAAGAAAAATTAGATATCACTAGGTAACTGGGCTAAGAATCATGCAACACAAATGCCAAAATTCCTCAGAGATGTAGAAAACCAGTTTCAAAATACAACCTGTGATAACCTTAGTATATATTTCCTGTGAAAATATAACTTGTTATTAAGATAGCAATGTATTGTTCTAGGAGGATTGCTAATACCTGCTGGTTTATATCATGCTTTTAATAATACCCTTAGGGACAATATTTTTAAGTTATATTACAACTGTAAATACCTAGTAAACTCAGGTACTTAGTAATTACCCACCTTAATTTCCTCTCTTTTTCTTTTAAACAAAAATGTAAAATTTTCTCTCACTTCTACTAGTGTGGGTGTCAAAAGCCCCTACACTATTATGTAACTCTCTAGTGTCTGGAGTTAGAGACCCTCTAGTTAAACTTAGTATCATTTGCAAAAACTGAAAAGAAATCCCTTATCTGTGATGGATCTATTAATAGCAGAGACTCCCACAGGTCACCTCTTAGCTATATCTTTGCTCTCTTCTTTCTTTGCAACAAAGAGAAGCCTATATTTTTCTCCACAGTGGTTTTGGCAGAACCAGAAGAGCAGAAACAACCACAGTGCAATTCAGGCACTATATGTGCGTCCGCAACTATTGTTTTCCAAACACGTGATCTCGTGCCTCACCCACTTTCATAGCTCCCAGCACTTTAAAGCCATGAGCATTCAGTTAAATTTCTGTCTGGACTCTGTACTTTTGGTGCCTGAGAAAGACAACCAACACTGACTGCCTAAAAAACAGTGTTTTGGTTCTTATCATTGAAATATGTTAATGAGAAATTGTGGGGAGTAGCACCCTAGCAGTTTGTTGGATACACTGCTTCCTTGAGGATGTATCCATCGTTTTACAGGACTAGAAAGATAAAGACAAGCCTTTTAGGTCAGCATTTTCCCAATGTGGTTAGAGTTAAAACTGTGGACTCAAGTCAACTTGGATTGAAATTCTGGTCTATCTTGTGCTGCCTCCATCTGTAAGATGGGAATAAGAGTATCCACCACAGGAAGTTGTTGTCCAGATTAATCAAGATCATATACAGATCAGTCTTAGCATAGGGCCTGGCAGTTCCAAAGTATTGAATATTTTTGTTGTTGCTACTGAAGATAGTTAGCGGCTAGTGAGTGGACAGCAGATACCTTCAATTACATTTTCTTGGAATCTGTACTCCATCTGTAACAGAAAAAATTATGAGAGCAATTTAAGATTATCCTTAAACCCTTATCTTTAAAAATTCTAAGAAAACTCCGACTACTCTGTGAAAATATTCTGTATTCCATTTCAAGAGAAATTCAAGCAAATAACGCTGTTGTGGGCCATTGTCTGACTGTCCAGTAGTATATATGTCTACTTGGAGAGACATCTGTGCCTAGAAAAGATTTTCCATCTGTGCCATTCTTTCTTTAGAGTCAAATTACCTGGCATTTATATACAGTTGCTTGGTATAGTACAGTCAAGGGTTTAAATATTTATTGTGACAGTTTATTTTAATCATAGTGAGTGGCAGTGGTCCTGTGGTCCATACAGAGGGGAGATTCTCAAAGAAGTCCAGGTTTATATCTGACCTACTGCATCAGTGTACAAATCACTAGACAGTGCAGTCTGTACTTTTCTCAAATAGCACCTTGCAGCTGATAATAGAAAGGAATTTCTTTGCCTTCCTAAACACTTCTGTGGCAGTCTTAGGTTCCATTTTTATTTTGATTTCTTGAATCTTTTCTACATTAGAAAGAATGCCTCACTCCTGTGGACATGGTCACTCTGTTTGGGGAAGTGTTTAATTTTTTTTCTACAGAAAGAAAAATAACAGTCTTCAAGATACTACATCCATAACATGTAACTCTGCATTATGGCTAGATTTGGAAGGTTTGCTTTTTAATAGCATCTCCTTTAAAGCTTAATTAATTTAAAAGTTATTTACATGGAATTGCTCAGGATTGAACATGAGCTGTTAAAGTTTTTGTAATTGGGCCTCTGCTAAAGATTCACTTTTAATAATTAAGGTAGCTAGACATATTTTCTGACTCAGACATTTTAAGCAGAATACTACTAAGTTTTAAAACAGAACTATACAACACCAGTGTCTTTGTAATATAACATAGTAAGCATGTGCCATGCAATAATAAATGAGCGTAGGATAATCCTTGCAAAGTGGCACTACTGAATTTTGTCCAAAAAAGCTCTTCCAGATGGTTTCTCTAGCTAAAATCCTGAAGCATTCTCCTGGTAACTGTGGCTGCTTATACACTTAAGTCCTATAGAGTCAACAAAATTGCACTAAAATGAAAATTAGCTATACAGTGTGTTTTAATGGAGAATACATGAGATTCACCCTGAGTGTGCTAATATCACATAGAAAATTTGTAAATTTTACTTGTGGTTTTGTGGGAGGATTTAATGCTCACGGAGTGCATGTTGACAAAGGGGAAAATGCTTGCCTTGAATCATAAGAAACTTAAATGGTGCTTTTACTGTATTTTGAGGTCTCAAGCAAACATATCTGTGGAATCATAATGAAAGTCAAAGGAAAGGAATGTAGCTTAATCCATTCCTTTTAACTTTACACATAGCTTTTGGGAGCTGCCTAAGATGCAAAAAGTAAGATCAGGCTTTACTGAATTTACTATTTCTTCATCTGAAGAATTCTTAAACTGAGGCTGGTTGACTTCTCAATGAATGCTGAAAGAGAATTAATATTCTTCAAGCCCAATCCCAGTTTGATGCTCCGAAGCTTACCTTCCTCTTTTCCCTCCTTTTAGCGCTTTCAACTTGGCCCTTGGCAGTGCCATCTAAAATGGATCATGCTAAACATTTCTTTCAGTGAACATACAAGGTCTTTTCTTGTTTAATGAATAAATTGCTTTCAGCTGCCTGACAGAAAGATGA
Source organism: Dinomys branickii (assembly GCA_004027595.1). Taxonomy (NCBI): domain Eukaryota; kingdom Metazoa; phylum Chordata; class Mammalia; order Rodentia; family Dinomyidae; genus Dinomys; species Dinomys branickii. The sequence continues at coordinate 26,158 of PVLD010008769.1, forward strand.
ATTGTTTAACACTTATTATGCAGCCATCTACTTAAAGCACAGATAACAGTTCAATTCCTATTTGATTCATAGAACTTGAAGTATTTGTTATTCCGCCTCCTTCTCCCCCTCATGACGTCCTGGGACATTTTCCTATTGCAGCAAATAACATGTGACTCATGCCTAATCTTTTCGCCCTGCTACTGAGTCTTAAAATTCAAGCAGCCAGAGACACATATGTAAGAAAGAAGACTTAAGTTCGATGGATCAAAGCTTCACAATTCTCGGGCCCATTGCTGTTCACACGCCATAAATGCAATAATCATCTTCGTCTGCTAAATCAGGGAGCGAAAATAGGCTCCCAGTCATCTACTGCAGGAGCTCCCAGCTTCCACAGTGCATGGTGCATTGAGGGTAAGGGAGTGGAGAACAGGCAAATGTTCTTCCTTGAAAACAGCTCTGCATGGAATGATTGTGTTGTCCTCTCTGGGCGCTGTGTGGAGAGCAGCTGGGGCTGGAGAATAGAGAATTTTCTATTACAATTGGGCAAGAGAGGATCTTTTACAAAAACAAAACCACGGTGGTCTGGAAAGCACTGTGGTCTGCCTTCAGAGAGCATCTTGCCCAGCAGCGTCTCCGTGGCAGTCAGCGGGGTAGCAGAGCCCTGGAAGCACTGGAAAGGGACTACCTTCAGGAGATAATGGACATGATTACTTGACACTGGTATCTTTCTCTTTGGGAAACTGAAGTCAGTGGATCTAATAATGGAAAGGTGGATCTAATAATGACCGCTGGCAGATTTCAGGTGGTTTGCATGATTACTTGGATGTCTGGCAATGGGAGAAGGAATAAGAGCTCCCTTTCCTTGCAAACCTCTCGTAATGCTATGGATCTCTGCCTATTGTGTCTGCAGAGATGGAAGACTATGCCTTGTAGTGTGAAGAAAAAAATACTATCTTAGTCTACTTGAGCTGCTCTAACAAACTACAATAGATGAGTGGCTTTTGCTTCTTACAGAGATATTTGTTTCTTACAGTTCTGGAGCCTGGAAAGTCCAAAGTCGAGGCAGTGGCACATGTGATTCTTGACCAGGGCTGTGTCCTAACTTGCAGAAGACTGTCTTCTCACTATGTGGAGGAGAGAGTGTAAGCTCTGATGAACTGTCCTCCTTTAGGGACACTGACCTAGAGGTCCCACCCTTTTGATTTCACCTAAACCTAATGATCTTACAAGAACTTTCCCTGTAAGTACCATCCTACTGGGAATGGCTTTCCCCTCTGGAAATAGGGAGTGAGGAGGAAACAAACATTCAGACCAGAGCACAGAGCTTCAGCAGTTCTTAGAGCCTTGCTCTGCTTTCTACATGTCTCTGACGTGTTGGTTGCTCTACTGGAAACACCTCTCTTGGCAAATCTATGTTTTAAAATGTAGTGTCAGGAGTCTTGAAAGCCTTTCCCAACCTTCTCCTAGCTCCTCAGATGGAGCATGAAGTCCCCCATGCACGCCAATACCAGTACCCAATGGTAATGGTGCTCAAGTCTTAAGGATCTCCTCCTTGTGAGGTGGGGGTGGAGTCACATTTCCTCTGCGTCTTTAGAGCCTGGCCTAGTGCCTGGCTCCCCAGCAGCAACCAGGGAAGGTTTAGCGGAGGAGGGAGAGGGGGCAGCCAGCATGGGATTGACAGCATTGGCTTTGCCACTTAGGAGCTTGTTTATTGCACGTATTTTGTGGTTATCGGTTTTCTCATCTGTGAAATTGAAGTAATTGCTACTATACTTTGCCAGGCTATTGAGAGGCTCCAGAAGCTGAAGTGCTTTATAAATGGTTAAGTATTATTTGTATCAAACTGTTGGAAAACTTTTTGGGAATATGCACATTCACACTCATGCACGTGTGCACACATGTACACAGACACGTGTTTGTATTCATCCTTCTACTTGAGAGGTTTGAAGTCAAACAGAGGTAATCTGGAAGTTAAACTGCAGCCCCTTCCTCAGTTGTATAATCTTTAATCATTAATTTTCTCATTTATAAAATCCAGAACAATAAATAACAAATAACTGGTGAGGATAAAATAACATAACATAGTGGAATTGCTTAGCATCATGCCTAACATATAACAGACCATCTTATCCCCAAGTCCCACATGTCTGTCACAGACAAGCACAGACATAGCACCTTCCCCACTTCCCCACTTCCCCTCTTCCCCACCACTTCTTGTGTCCTTACCACTCAGCATGACAAATTCAAGTCACACAGAGTTTAGGGTTATCAGTTACTTTTCCCTAGGCATTAACAGTGTCCCCTCATCCGCGTATAGACTCCTAGAGCTGAGGCAACTGTATCTCAGCTAGCCCCGGGCTTTGCCCACAGTAACACCCTCTCTGGAAATAGCAGCTGAGTGAATGTCCTGACTTTTAGATAGAGCCTGCAGCTCAACAGAAAAAAAATGAGTCTTTACTTTTGAGCAGTGGTGCTGGCATCATGTTGTCTTCCCGCCTGCTGCTCTGTAAGGACGGCCCTTCCGGACCAAGCTCTGTCCATCTGTTCTGCAGATCTGCATAGGGAAGCACAAGAGGAGCCTCCTGCAGGCCTTTCCTCTCCCCCAGCAGCTCTCTCTCCCCTTAGGACTGCTCACACTCATCTGTAAATGTTCGGTGTCCCTTTGCAGCACAGGAACACCTTTACGTGAGAGCTCAAGGAATCAGAGTGGTTAGTTTTGTTTTTATAGATGACCTCTAATCAGATTCACTTAGCAGAAACTTAGGGTACCCTTCCTTGTGCCCCATAAATGGACAGAATACTGGTTTCCCCTCAGCAGCTACCCCCAAGCAGTCCCATAAGGACTTGGATTAAGGTCCCTACTGTCAGCCAGTGTAGGGGTGATTTCTGAGCAGAGAACGAGCTAGCATCATCTCCTTTTCCTTTGTACACTCCCTCCCAGATCCCTCATCTCCTACCATGATCATATTTTACAAAGTGAAAAGCAGGACACAGGATTCAACAACAGAGATTTTTTATCCTGACCAGTGAATTGATGTCTTACTAGTGTATAAACGTCAAATCCCATATGTTACATATTACAGTGAATATACTTTACTGAAAAGAAAAAAAATACATGAGTAGAAATATAGTTTTGGCTCTTTATATGTCTGTGTATACATCAGGCAACTTAGCATTTAAACTTTTTTTTTCAGGACAGTTCCAGAATATTTACGCCAACAACTGTTGTAAACATGCTTTGCAAATAAACATTTGAAGAAAGATTCCAACACTTTTATTTAAAAAAATATTCTTCTATTGCAAATGTAGTATAAACTCATTATAGAAAAGTTTAAAATACAAGGAAAAGGAATTCATTTATATTTTGATAAACTTAAAAAAGGCATTTGGTTTTATTTCTTCCAAACTCTAGATGGATTTTATAATATAGTGATAAGAGTACAAATTTTAGATTATCTTGGATTTTAACCCAGGCCCTGTCACTTTATAGCTATGTGAGTTAAGGCAAATTACTTAATTTGTCTTTGCTTCTAACTCCATTACCTATAAAATAAAGATACTAATAGCACCAATAGGATTGTTAAGATTTCAAAGTCCTAGTTTACATAAAATATTAAATGAGCTCTTATATATGTGTTAACTTTTCACTTTATGTAATTATAATTATCCTATACATGTGTTTTATGTCATTTTAATTTAATTTTTATCATAACTATTTTCCATACTTCACATAAGTTTTCATGATCATAATTTTTAATAGTCACAAAATATTGCATCATATTATAATTTAACCATTCCTGTGTTCTTGAACCTTTTGTATTAGATATTTCTATTTTAAATGACATTGCCATGAACACTACCATGGAGATCAATTTTTCCTACTTTATAATATTGTCTTAGGACATATTCTCAAAAGAGGACTTCCAGGGTCAAAGGTTATAAAATTACTATTGTTCATGATATTTCTTGCCAAATGTCTTGCCAAAGCTTTCCAATGACTTTTCTTGAGTCAATTTTGTACCAAGAGAGAATGCTGTAAAGTTCTCACCAGAATTTAGTTCTGTTGTTTCCTTTCATCAGCAATTTAGTAGGTTAAAAAATGGTTCATTCATTAAAACCACTGCTCAGGACTTCCTTTGTGCTGAAAGCTGGGTTTTACACTGGGATGCTGAGATGGAGACCTTTGGTTTTTCTTGTTCTTAAGAGGAAGAAACTGGGAACTAAACCAATAGCTACAATCAATGTGACAGGTGCAGGAGAAGGGTTTTAGGCCATCCTGGTAGGTCAGGAAAGACTTTCTGCAAGTTGTAGGACTGAGACTGTTTGGTCTTGGATGAAGAAGCACAGTTATCCATGTCAAAAAGCGATAGAGGATTTTCCATACTGAGGGGACAGCATGTGGGGAGAAGGGGAAGGATGCTGGGCCATCTGAGGAACCACAAGGAATTGGGTACAGATACATCTGAAAAAGTATTGAGAGATGAAGTAGTGGCAGGACATGTTGGGTTCTTTTGAGTCATGATCTTTAAGTTTACATTTTATATATTGGTTGGTTCATTTTCATAATAAAAGCAGCCTCAGTAGAACCTTGCAAAGAGAGTTTCTGACAGCAGATGAACACATTTACCAACTGGTCCTAGTATTAATTATTAGGGTAACTTAACCATATGAATGTCTCTCTAAATAAAGTTAACCTGTCAACTGGTTAATTTTCCTGTACTGATGCTTCACTAAACGAGGCTAACCTGTGTTGTACTCATCTGGCAGCATAGGTGATCAAAATGATCTTCAAATTCTTCCAACTACCTCACTTTACCTCTCTTTACCCCACACTTCTTTCTATTCTCACCAAAGGTTTGGAGACCTGTTGGGTTGTTGGGACCCACTTATGCATGTTAAGGTGCTAGTGATTGGTTAGGAGGCCCAGCCCTCGTTACCTCTGCAGAGCATTGGGATTATAGAGGGAGTCATTTGGCAACAGATAATGTTGCAACCCAGTCTCCAGTGGTGGAAGGTCAAGAAAGCAGGGCATAAGTAAAGGGACTGGCTACGGCTGGGGTGGCCAAGCCATGCCTCTTTGGCCCTTCCGTGACCCACCAGAGGAGAAAGACTTTATTCAGGTCCACGTTGGGATGTACACTTCAGGCCTGAGATTGACTCCTTCGGCTTGCCTCTAGGCAGGATGTGCAATGATTAGTGTCATGGGGTAGGCCGTGCCTCATCTTCAGCTGTCCCTGAAAGCAGAACAGAATCAGCGTAATGGAAACTGGCTGGGAGGTGAGAGTTTCTGTGAAGCGGCAACATTTCCATAATCTCAAATGCACCCACCAGTTTAGCCCTGGTATAAAAAAAACAAAAAATTGGAATCTTTTCTACTTTCAAGGTAAAAAAAAAATCATCTAGAGCAGTGCTTTCTTCCTCACCTCAGGAAAACGTTATAATTCCCTCCCAGCAGATTTCCTAGATCCTAAATATCAACTCAAACATTTATACATGAAAAATTAGAGGCCATGAATGATGCATATATTCTGGAAAGTCTGCTCATAAATCTCCTCGGCCTCCTTTGGAAAGTCCCAAGATGACAGCCAAAGCCTCGTTTTCAACCCCTATTTCAAAGCCACCTGAGATAAAGCTTCCTCTTTGTTTCTGACATGCTCGCCCTTTGCATACTCTGCCCTCCCTTGTGGCAGATAAGTCTGCTATTATCTTGTCTGAGATATCGTTCTTTTACTTGACCAGATTATAACACAATTGTCAGTTTGCTCCTTAATAATGCTACTTCACAGGGGAATTTAAGGATTAATGAAATAATGTTTGAAAACCACTTTGAATTTGTATGCACTCATTCTACTGAGGCTTGGGGGGGTTATTATTTCTTAGTGTTTATACTGTTTCTCTATGTAAGAAGTTTTAAATACTTTGCAAACATTTGGATCAGTTTCATTAGATGATGAAGATATTGGCTGTAAAAGCTGAACAAGGCCTTCGAGACTATTTAGTCCTACCCTCAAATTGAAAGAAGTCTGAGGCCCGGAAACTGAGGCTGTCTACCCCATGGCACACAGCTGCTCAGTGCTGAGGCTGGGTCTGGAATCCAGGTGCCTTGGCGCCCTGTTCAGTTCTTCAAGTCTGTTATGCATTGAATTCCCTCCAACTCGCCCTTTCATTTATTGGAGTCCTAACCTCAGAATATGCTCTTATTGGGAAATAGGGTTGGTGTATTTGCCAGAGTTATTAGTTAAAATGTAGAGGAGTGTGTGCTTCTCATTCAATGTGCTGGGTTTTCTTCTAAAACGATGAAATTTGGATACAAACACCCATACAGAGTATGCTCAGTGAACATGCAGTGAACATCTACAAACCCAGGAGAGAAGCCAGGAAGGAGTCCTTCCCTCACAGCCCTCAAAAGGAACCAGTCCTGCAACACCTTGACTTTGGGCATTTGGTCTCCAGAACTGCCAGACAATAAATTTTGTTGTGTTAGTCATCTGGTGTGTGTGTTTTGTTGTGTTAGTCACCTGGTGTGTATGTGTATGTGTGGTACAAAAGCTCTAGTAAGTAATACAAAACTTTTCTTACTTTTAATACTAACTATTGCCTTTCAGCAGATTAAGAGACTGAGGCAGAAAGCCTAAAGAGGACCTGTGTAATGAACCCTAAACCGTGAGCCCCTTCACTCTCCCTAGGGCTTCCCTTGAGCTTAATGGAGCTGGGCACATGTATTACCTGGATGTCCCTCCAAGGCCCTCACCTGGTACAGGCATTTGATACATCTCATAATGAGGCCCAGCAATCCAGGGACTGCTTCTTGGCCTTCCTTTATCCTTCTAGTTTTTAGGGTGTACCAGCCACAATGAGCAAAGGCCACAGTCCAGGCCCCTTAGATGCATGCTGTTTGATGGCCCAGATGTGTCTTCAGCTATGACTAGATGGAGATAGGTTCTAAGTCTCCTTCTAAAAGATGTTGAGAACTCACAATCCATGTTTCTGGTCTACAGCATAAAATCCACCCTATCCCCAAAGCCCATATAAATCCTGTTGTTCTGGAAACTGAGCATTAGCAGTGCACTTGGTAACACTGAAGAGGAAGTGGTCAAATTGGGAGCACAACTAGGGTAAGGGGTTTGCTCTGGAGGAAGGATGCACTGACTTCCTGCAGAAGAGGACAGATGGGTCCAGAGACAGAGTAACACTGAAGTGAGGTAAAAGTAGTTGATGAGCTCATGCTACTGACCTTGATTTTTCAACAAAGTTAACTGATGTCAGACAAACTCACTATCCTGTGAAAAGATCATGGGGTTTTAGATTTTAAGTTAAGATTGTATTACAGTTGTCTGAGATTCAATCCTGTTTGTCAAAGGGCAGGGGCCAGTTTTTTCAGAAAAATGTTGGCCTTTAAACCTCCACTGTGGTTCTTAAAACACCTCTGTAATTGCTGCTGGATTGGATTTTGTGGTCAACCTTTGGTCAAAAACATTGGTTTCCTGAAATAAGGCCTCTCCCTCAATAAAGGCTGCTTTGATTTTTTAAAGCTGGGTTGACTTTAGACTCCAAATCGCTTCTAAAGATTTGGCTCAGTTACTCCTTGTATCTCACCATTTTGACCCCAAAGAAAGATACCGAGGCATCTGCTAAGGCAAAATCTTAACACATCATCTCCATTTGAACCTAGAGACCCTACCTTTAGCCACCACAGGAGGGCAGGTCTCTCTAGTGCAACTGAAACCCCAACAAACATTGTCACATGACTAAAAATCTACCCACTTTTCCAATCAGAAACAAGATAGATGAATCCCACCATCTCCTGATCCTTTAAGAGAGGAAATAGAGTAGTACTAATCACTGGCATGCACTAATAAAGAGAAATTATTCCGACACATTTTAAAGCAGTGAGGACATCTATTGAAGGCAAGTGCAATTGGTATATTGCAAAAGGGGGTAGAGTGGACTCAATTCCAAATGACAAGTGGGGTTTTATAAGCAAATGCAGAATGACTGGCTGCATTTATAGCAGAATGAGTGGCCCCAACAGGATTCTTCCTAAATATGGGCTGGGCACACCAAAGACACAATGGGGACCAAAGTCACAAAGAAATTTCATAGGAGCCTGACTAAAGTTAGATCAAGGAGAGAACCTTTGTGCAAGGACTCACTGGACCACCTCCTCTGAAATTCCATCAATACTATCTTAGGGAGTAAAAGCACTTATTTTAATGTGATATAACTGTGTTTGCCCTTTGCCCAGGGCCTACAGTCAATCAGATAGTAGATATGGATTTAAGGATCCTCTGATCACTGAACCCAAAGTTTACCCACTATGTGATGCTCCCAGACATCATGTGTGCACTTCTCCTCCTCTCACAGGCATTTGTAAGAAGAGAAGACAACTTACATGTCTAAAAAGGTCAACACAAACAGGATGTAGGGGTCCACACAGCACAATGCCTTCCCTTCTTCTTCAGGTTCCTCAGTGTTTGAGTCCTAAATCATCCTCTCTCTTACCAGTGCAAGGGCTAAGAAATTTCAAAATCTGAGCCTAAGTTTAACTGGTAGATAGAAACTTAAGCAGAGTCTTCCCCCTCCCTTTTCTTTATTCACTGTTGATAATTCCAAATAAGAGCTCTCTTGCTCACCTTACAATTTTCATGTCCCTTCCATGCTCTCTATTTTCTTGTGACATAACATAATCACTCATGACTCCATGGCGCCCACCTTACAGATGTGAGCCCCACCAGGGCAAAGTCTGTGTTTTCATCTCTGACTTAGTGCCTTCAAGTGGAAGTCATTTAATTGGGCCCCGACCTCTGCATAGCAGGTAAGGCCATACACTCCATGAGATTTGGAGATACTGTAAGTCCTGAGGGCTCAAAGGTGTCTCCCTTGTGTTCCTCAAGTTTAGAGAACTTGATTTCCTAAGGCAAAATGCTGAGAAAGTATTCCTAGCTTTCTAAGTACTGCTTATAGGTCTCTATTAACCTCCCATGTAGGGCATATTAGACCTTAACACCCATCAACACTTCTGTGACTCCTTTATCAAACTATATTTATCAGCACAGCACAAGCACTGAGAGTCTGTTGTATGCCATGGTGATGTGAAACTGGAAGGAAAATGCAATGATGAATAAGGCCCAATCCCTGCTACTAAAGAACCTCCTGATGTAGTAGGTGGGCAAGGGTAGGGGCGGCACAGGGCAGACAGTGCTGATTATTAGCAATACAGTAATTACAAAATGAGAACAGAATTATGATTAATAATAATAATAAAAAGTATAGGCACTTCCAATACATTTAAACTAAATGAAATTAAAAAAAAAAAAAAGACTGCTGGGGTTGGTTGTGGTGGTGCATTCCTATAATCCCAGCACTGGCAGGCTGGGAGGCAGGGAGATCAGAAGTCCAAGCCCAGCCTGGGGAACTTAGTAATGTAGACTGTGTCTCAAAATAAATTTAAAAAGAATTAGAGAAGGGGTTTGGGATGTAGTTCAGTGAATAGGCTCCGGATTCAATGCCCAGTATTACTAGGGTAGGGAGAGGGGAGCAGACAATCGTAGTAATAATTATGCTGCATGCAGGACAGATTGGGCTCAACTTAGAATGTAGGGAGAAATGGGAATTCATAGCCACAGAGAGGGAGAGGTTGTTTATGGATGAAAACTTACTGAAAGGAAACATCAGAAGGAAAAGGGGATTCTGATTTAACAGACTTGACAGGAGTCTTGCTGAAGGCAGGCCAGGGTGACCAGATGTAACGTGGAAGAACGCAGAAGATGAAGAACTTGATCCGATATTGGGAATGGGGGTTCTGGCTAAATCACCTTGACAAGAGTCTTACTAAAACTGGGCACTTGGAGGATAGACCAAGGATAGGGTCTATCTGGGCTCCAGGAAGCATTAAAAAAGTCTGGCCAAAAAGAGAATCATTGTTAGTCTCCAAATGAGTCAGAGTGGGTGGAAGCTGCTGTCAGTGTACAGAGAGGGCGTCTTAAAGAAAGAAGAAGCGCTATCTGAGTCTGTAATGGGGCCAAGGGCTGCAGAACAAAGCATGGAGGGGCCGGCACTGATAGAGCCTTCACTGGCGAGCTACCCTCATGCTGGGCACTCGGAGTACAGTGACTTTTGTTGTGAGGTGGGGATTGTTCCTTCTGGGGAGCAAACTGCGTTCCCAGGAGGTAAGGTAATACAGAGCTGGTAGGCGGCAGAGCTGGGATTGGAAAACAGTTTCACTGATGCCCATGTACATTAGAACCTCCTCCAAGGGGTTAAGCTGGGTGTGGGGGAGTTAGGCAGACTTAACAGGTGTCTGAAGACCTCATCGTGCAAGAGAAGCAGGGCACTGGTACAGAGAAGGAGTGACAGGAAGGGTTAAGGGAGAGTAACCCCCCCCAAGCTCTTCTTTTTCTGGACTGTGGCATCCCTCTTACATCTCCTGTCATGCTGGGCTGCCTGCACAGGATCAAGATGATGGAGATGGGTAGAAGACACTGACTTCTGTTTTATTGCCCATTAGCCCCTAAGCCGTAGAGCTCACCTTTTCCCTGACTCACTAGAAGTAGATTTGTCTCTTCTTAGCCAGAGAGAAAAGTAAGTCCAGCTGAATCTGCAAAGCGAAGTAACCAGGTTACCGCAGGGCAGGAGTAAATCAATCTACATAATCTCATTTGGCAGTATGCAAAGCCATTTTGCTTGGACAGTACAAATTCATTTATGGTAAAAAAAAAAAATGCTGTTTATTTGTTGTGGAAAAACACAGAACTCACAAGCACACTCCTGGTGTTGAAGATATCTGTTTCTTGGAAAACAAGGTTTTTGTAGGGAGGAGATGTAAATGTGGATGGTGCTTATGCACTTATGTGATAGATGCCCCAGCTAAAGATCACATAGTAGCTGACGACCATAAGCAAGCACAGTGCCCAGCCCAATAATCTGTGTTTCCACTTACCCCTTGTGTTTGCAGAGCTGATTTTTAAAAGGAAGGGCTTATGTCTTGAAAGGAAGTGTCAACGTCTGAAAATGTTAGCTAATTTGATTTCCTGAGGAGAAATGCAAAAGGGATTGAGGTGGTTTACTATGTTAAATCTCAAATAAACCTGGACAATTAAAAATGGAAAGGCAGCCAAAACTAATTAAAAGGAGGAGAGACTGAGAAATGCCAGGCATCTAGGATAAATTTATTATTGCATCTGAGCACTATGTTTAGCTCTAGGCTTCCTTGTGGCTCAGGCATTCAAAGAGTAATTTGCGTTAATAAAGTTTTTTAGGTTCATTTGTAGAAAGCTACTGATGGCCACAATCATGATAGAACGTACATGACTAAAGAGTTAGCATGTGGACTAAGATGTAAAGAGGACTAGAAGTCATTAACTGGTTCTCACTCTCGTTCCTGAGGAAGCTCACGTTTAATATTGTACCTTCGCATATATGCTCAGACAGCCCGCTGTACATGCACACCCAGAGTGAAAGGAGGTAAGGTCATGTTCCCTACATTTTATATGTGTTTTGATTCTTTTCTCCTGAACCTTGTCTGGAGTCACTCAGAGGAAGATGTGTAGTATAGAATTTCAAACTTGCAGAGGAAGGCAAGATGGATGACAGCCAAACTGCCTATCTGCAGAATGAGTTCAGTTGCCTTTTTGGAGATTCTCCCTCCTCAGTATTGAGTACAGCCTCTTAAAAAGCACAGAGAGGCTTTCACTCTGACTTTCTTCAGCCCACCATGGGCTGAACTAGCTAGAGAAGCTGCCATTAGAGTCTGAATAGCAGGGCAGTGCTCAGGGCCCAAGGTGAGGTAAAGAGAAAGAATTTGAGGTAAGTATTGGGGGAACTCAGGAGCAGGGACTGGAAAGAGAGGGACCATAGTGAGAACTCACCTCTGGGCCATCATGGCTCCTTCTCAGTTGTCACAGCCCTCAGGGACCTCATGATCACTTGGGAGCCTAGGGAGAAACTACCCACATGTGAAGTAGAATTTTTATACCTGCTGAATTTCTATGTTTATCTTTACCATGTGAAACTAACTGCTAGGAATGAATGAGATCAAGAAAGCAGAGTGAAATGAAACTCACCAGATAAAGATTAAAATGAAGCAGAGTGACAGCTGGAAGTGAAGAAGGAAAGTGCATATTGTATTGTAGTATAATACAAAGACTTAATTTTTTAAAATTTCTTCACTTTAAATATCAGCAATACTCTTAGAACACTACTGAGATAATATCTACAAAGTTATCTTTTAACCACAAAAGCATTAAACAGACCACTAAAGTGAAGGCATCTAGGTAATAAGAAGCGGAAGGAGAGAAAAATATAGGTCCTTCCAGGCCTTGTAATTCTAAGCAAGATGCTCCGGTGGATTTGCTCCTGTCTGCAGGTCTTGCGTTGATTTTATGGTAGGAAAATCTGTCTGTTGCTTCTTTATTTATCCAACCCTTACCTTCTTCAGAATAAGCCTTAAGACGGTAGACCTAGTAATTTATTTGAACTGCTAATAACCAACAAAGAAGCAAAAACAACAGCAACAAATAGAACATTTGTTGTATTACATATCTCGTGTATTACATGAAGCGTTGTTTATAGAAGTGTTTACTTTCTTATAGGTACATAGTAGATACTCAGTAAATGTTTACTAAATCTGAAAATATGCTTTCTTGAGCCTAAGGGGAAGCATCGTAGATTTTGCTTGCATGTCTTCAGGTCAAAATCTGGCCCTCCTTGCCCTGTGCATTGCCCAAATCTTCTGGTCCCTCCCTGCCTGTAACTCTGACTGTGCTGCTCTTTGAAGTCATCTCTCTGCGGCTGACCCACCCCTCTGCAGCCTGTCCACCCCGATCTGCTCCATGTGAATCACATTTGGTCTGGTGGACAACATTTGTGAGAATGTTTGCCTTTTACCCCACACTCTGCTGGTGTCAGTGACCCAGGTAAGGAAACTTCTGTTTCATACCTGAGCAGCTATATCCTGAGAAATGGGCTCCAGAGGGAATCTGGGAGAATCAATTACAATCTCAGACACCTCTATTAAATTTTTCAGTGGGACCCTGGAAACACTACAGTGTCAGCAGCTACAGACTGATTTCAGAATAAGTGAAATGTATTCAAGTAACAAAATCCACAAGCAGAAGTATGGTGTGATTTTATCTAGAGTCATTTTTTTAAATTATCGGTGAAATGCAGAATCTAGTTACAGAAAAATGATTTGATGCCGATGTCCAGACTCTAGCTGTAAACCAAGACACATGGGAACATTTGCCCAGTGACCTTTTCCTTCTAGAGGACAATTAATGGGTCTTATTTTTGTGGAGCTGTGCTTGTCAGTTTAAATCCAACTTGCTGACCAAATTGGAGAGTGAGCTTTGCTTCAAACAGACCAAGTGCTCCTATGTTCTGCTGCCTGGAATCAAGTCTGCTGGCTGGTGTGAGTGGGATTTTAGCTTTATCCAGTCTGTGATGCCATGAAAATAATAAACATGGGATTCGAGTGAAGGGAGAGTAGAAAGTAGAACTCATCTAAGAAGAATGAAACTCTTTAAATGAAAGTGTATCTTTCTCAATAATAGAAATTCTAATGTTCTTGGAGTCGTTACTGTAATAGCTTTCTCTGAATTGTGCAACACATTAGGGAATGTAAGTCAGCAAAGGACAAGCAGCTCAAAGTCCTTTGTCCACTGATCCAGCAGTGAATCATTCACCATCCATAGGCCTTTGTTTTCCTAGCCATATCCCATCACGGACTGTGAATAAACAGCAAAGATTTACTGAGGTTGTACTGGTATCTAGGTCTGACATGAATAGAATCTTTGCCACCTTCATAGACCAACTTGAAAATCTGATAAATAAGTAAAAGAGAGAATTTATTCAAAATATGTTTTAAGGACTAAGCTAAAGCCAAAGTGTAGAGGATTTAGGGAGTTTGGCTTGGGCTCAAACTAAGTAAACTGAGTATTTTCTACTAATAAAGGGGCTCAGGTGAATTCAACTCACATGCCACAGATGTTTTGGGATTCCCACATTGGTTCAAAATGGTGTGATGATATTTATGTGGTATCCAAATTAAGATTCTATATTCCAAAAAGTTACTCACTTTAAATGTGTAGATGAGAGAAGACCTTGAAGTAATAGTTCCTAATATCCCTCTCTCTGGGCAGCCAGGATGGCTTAAAGATGGCACAGAGCCCCTGCCACTTCCTGCTTGCTGTTGTATAATGGAATCTTCTCAAGAGGGAAACGTAATCTACCTTGGACTAGGTGGCACTGAAGGTGGGCAGAATAAAACTGTTCACTAGGGGAAAGCATGGGCATTGAAAACTGGAAATGCAACTATGAAAGACCAGCCTCAAAAACTACTCATAAACCACTTTCCATGTGAGGGGTAAATTGTGTTTCCAAAGGGAGTGTTGGCAATTTAAGAACAAATGCCTTTTTTGTCTTAAAGGGTTATTATAATGGTGCTAATGAGAGGCCATGGGAGGTGTCTAGCTGAGAGATCAAGGAGCAAGTTACTGTTGTCCGTTCAAAATCAGTGTTCACTAAAGACCCCGCTGGGAGCCGAGGTGGAGCCTGTGCCCATACTATCCATCATAGTGCCTGGCACTTACGATAGTGGAGACTCAATAAATGACCAGATTTCTGGCATTGGCTCTGCCACTAGTAAGCCATGTGACTTGGGAGAAAGAAACCTAACCTCAGCTTGTCCAGATTGAAATAATGATGAGTCCTAGAAGTGCATTTCGGAAAACTCACACCTCCATTGATCTATCCCCAAATTGCTGTGTCCCTCGCAGCTCTAAAAGTTCCCAGTGTGAGGACGGTGAGAGGATGGAGAAAAAAGGACAAGAGTCAGAATTCAGAAAGCTGAGGCCAGGTGGAGCCCTCTCTCCTGATGGGCAGTAAGGAAGTAAGAAGAAGGAGGAGAAGAAGAGGGAAGGAGGGCCCCAGTGACTGCAGCACGTTTATTTATACACCGGGGAGGTTGAATGTCACATGAAACCCCTCTGCCTAGTAGTTTATCCATGTGGCTTGTCTCAGGGATGCCGTGTTCTTGAGGTTGGCCTTACTCCAGCCCATATGTGTGGTGTGATCTCCAGCTTTAGCTGCTCACCATGTAAAATGTCTACTGAGGATCTGCATTGTGCTTTTCAAGGTTCTAAGCCCCAGGATTATGCAGAAAACAAAACATGTCCTGCCTTCGTGAAGCATAAGGATGCTCCTTAAGACTATCATTCTAAGGGAAGTAAATCAGGAACAAAGCTTAAATATCACATGGTTTCTCTTACATGAGAAACCCAAAGTATAAAGACAAAACAAAAGATAGATAATAGGAGGTGGGGAGATCCATCCTAGTTGGGGGGACAACTAACACCAGACTGGGCAGATGTAGAGGACATCGTATGGTAGTCAGTGCTGAGCAGGAAGCAGCACAGTGGGGAGCCCGGGGCAGTAGGGGCCGAGAGCTACTGTCACGTATACACATGGTTTTGTGCGGAGTAGTTAGGGAAGACCTCACTATTTCAGCAGAACCATGTGAGTCTGCCAAGTGGATTTCTGCAGAAGGACCATCCCAGACAAATGATGGGTCTGTGTAGGTGGGATCTGTCAGCACGCAGTTGGCATTGGAAGTTGCAAGGCAGAAGAATCATCAGAAAAAGTACAAGAGGAGAAAAGCATTCCATACAGTGAGGGCTTTGTTAGAACTCAGAGAAAAGAGGGGGACTGGACAGTAGCTGAAAAGCAGGGCAGGAGAATCAAGAAGACAGCAGGTCCTAGGTGGCAGAAGAAGCAAGTGTTGGAGGAGGAAGGTCGTTACCTGTAGAATACTGCTGTTAATTAAAGTGCAGGGAGCACTGGACTTTGTTGGGTTTAGCCACCTCTAGGTCATGGTGACCTTAACAAGAGCCATTTTAGGGTAAAGGAAAACCTGACTAAAGAGAGTTCATGAGCAAATAAGACCAGGGGATTGGAGGAAGTGAACAGACAATGCTTGAAAGAAGTTTTGTTGTAAAAGTCATCTGAGAAACGGTGGGTGGTAGCCGGATGGGGATGGCATTCAGGGAAGGGTTTGTTTCTATTTTAAAATATTTTTATTAGTATATTGTGTACTTCATAATGTTTACATTCCTTGTGGGTGTTGGTTCATACATGTAATATATCTCAATTCCTTTTTCTTAAATCCCTTTTCCCTTCGCTCCTTCTCTTTCACCCACCTCTTGATCCTTTTCTTTTCTGTACTTATTTGCCATACATAATGTTCACATTTCTCATGCACATGTGCATGACGTATCTTACTTCCTTTCTTCATTCCCTGTTCTTCCTTTCCCTTCCCCTCCCTCCATCTCTGATGCCCCTCCCTTGAGAAAGATCTATCTTCTTGTTTCCTGTTATCTGTCATTTATTTTGTTCTTTATACCTTGGATTTGTCATCTAAGAGAAACCATGTGATGTTTAAGCTTTGTTCCACATTTCCTTCCCTTAACATTATCGTCTCAGGGAGCACCCATTTTTCTACAAATGACTGAAGTTTATTTTTCTTTATGACAGAGTAGTACTCCATTGTGTATGTACATACCACATTTTCTTTATCCATTTGTCTGTTAATGGACACATGGGCCACTTCCAAGATTTAGTTATTGGGAATCAGGGTGCTATACACATGGCTATGTATGTATGGAGACTCTTCAAAATCCTGAAACTAGAAATTCCATTTGACCCAGCTATTCCCCTATTAGGTGTCTTCGCAAAAGAGTTAAAGACATCCTATTGCAGTGATCCATGCATACCCAAGTTCTTGTTTATTTTAAGGTGAAAGATATTTCCTGGGTCATAGAGATGATTCAGTAAAGAAGGAAAATAAAATGGCAATGGAGGAAGAATCCTCTACCTGGTGAGAAGCCTCTCCGCATCCTCATGGGCCACCAACTCAGAGAGGGAGCCACTCCTTTGCCACTCTGGCCAAGGAGGAAAAGCACAATCCTTCCCTCAGATGTCACCAGTGAAAGTGCCACTAGACTGGGAAATCTAAGCAAGGCCTATGTGTAGGCTTAGAAGAAAACAAAGAAACAACAAGATGGGTGTTTCAACAAGCATGCTGCTTATGCTCTGTGGAGTCATGAATAGATAGGGTCAAGTGAGTCTGAGGAATACTGAGGTAAACAAAGTGTAAGCAGATGCATACACTGCAGCACATCGTGGAGACCCTTTCTTTCTCTGTCTGTATTTCTGTCTTTCTTGTTCTTTCGAGACATTGTCTTGCTATGTAGTTCATGTCAGCCTTGAACTCACTAGATAGCCCAGGCTTGCCTTAAACTCACAGCAATCCTCCTGCCTCAGCCTCTAGGGTGCTAGGATTACAAACATGTTGGGCTTACTTAGAGATTTTCAAAGGCTCCTGTCATGGTTGATACATTGTGTCAACTTGAGAAGTCCAGAGGCTTGGCTAAGTGACTCAGCAGTTCTGCATCCTGGGGTGAAAAGGACATGCGCTACAATTCTGGGATGTTCACTGTGTCAATTTGAGAAGTTCAGAAGGTTAACTAAATGACTGAGCAGGGGCCAGTGTCCTTACTTTGTATGCATCCTGCACCTGTGCAAGAGGAGGGCATGGAGATTATATGAGTGCTACACACTTCCTGGCTGGGAGTAGCCTGCTTACAATATAAAGGAGAAAAAGAGGCTTGCTCTTTTCTGGCACTCCTCCCTTTTGCTCTTGTTGCTTTTGCTGTTTTCCACTGCCGTGAACTGTTGTTGCCCTCTGCCATGTGCCACCCTGCCTTGGAGCCAGCTGAGTACAGACTGAAACCTCCACAGACTGTGGGCTAAATAAACCTTTCCTTCCTTAATTTTGGGCATCAGGTATTTCGTCTCAGCAACAAGAGAGAAATAACCAAGACAGCTCCTGAGCATTGTGAATTTCCAAGAGAGGCATCTGGTCTGAAGGATTTGGTGGAGCACTACATGGGATTAGTCAGAACTGCAAGGCATACAATCCAGGAAACAGTGAACTAGATTCATCAGCAGCAGATTCTTCTGTAAAGGGTCAGAAGGTAAATACTGTAGGCTTTATGGGCCATAGTCTGTTGCCACTACTAAACTCTACCATTATAAGTAAAGTTACTGTAGACAGTGAATAAATGGATAATGAGGTTGCATAAAAGAAATAAAAATAGATAGAACAAATAAGAGAAAAAAATGTAATTTTAAAATTATCTACTTTTTTTAAAAACCTACAACTTCAGGACACAAAGTTACCCCAGGTTACAGTATCTCTTTCCCTTTCAGGAAACTTCAAAGGAAAAAATTCCTAATGCTATAAATTGGACCCACACTTTTCACCTATAAATTGAGTCTACACTTGTCTTCTCATAGACGTCTACCCTCAAGGCAGCAGAATTATTCATTGGGAGACATATCCCTAAACGTCAAACACTGCACATAGTTTGTGTCCTAACCTGGCCCAGGAGAGGGGTGGCTTGATAGACATTAGTAGTATACATCTTAGATCACCTATCTCTAGCACAATGCCAGGGCTGCATGAAAATCTCCAGACCTGAATGCACTTTTCTCTTGAGGGCCTGTGCTCTGTTTTCTCTGAGGGCAGATTTATTTAATTCTGTCTTATAAACGTCTCCATGCCTCTCACTGATGCTTCCCAAAATTCTCCTCTGTGACATAAGTCAGTAAATCTACAAGCTACACCAGAAGTGGGTGAATTAAAGTACCCATCCCCTCTTTGGGTCCCTCCTCAGACTCCATCTGGTGACAGAATGGCTTTGTTTCCATAAATTTTTTATCTATAAAAATAAGCAACAGACTGGAGTTGTGAACCATAGTAGTTTGCCAAGCACTGAGCCAAACAATCTGCCTGCTGAGATGAGTTCCTGTCTCCTTCAGGCATGC
>PVLD010008769.1:45121-81343 GCA_004027595.1 Dinomys branickii
CTTGTCTCTTCTCCCCTCCCCTCTCCCTTGTCCCCTCCCCTCCCCTCCCCTCCTCTCCTCTTTGGCTTTCCTGGTTTGACCCCAGGGTATCTACTCTCTGTGCCCCTATACAAGGCAAATGTTTGGATTCAACTCTAAATTATCCATACTGTGGCTTATCTAGTTGCTTTTTTACTTGCCTGCATCTCCTGATTTCATCATTCCCATGAGGGAAATGAGGGAAGGGAGATAGAATGTTAGCTTGTCCGGTCTGGAAAAAAGAAGTCTGGTGAGATTATGGGGCAGTGGCAATGGGAGCAGGAGGTGGTGATAAGTGGCATGGTTTTAGAGGTGCTTCCTGGAAGAGTAATGAAACCTTTCCTTTGAGACCCAAGGAATAGAAAGAACCAAGACCATCAAGTTAGACTTACAGGGGGCAAATTTCTATTGATGATGAGGAGTTCCTTCAATTTTGTGAGAGGTGGGAAGGCAGCATCCTGTGAGCATTCAAGCAGGGGCTGTGGAAGGGACACTCACAATTCAGGTGTGCTGATGTTATATAGCTTGGGCTCTTGTAACAAGGACCATACACTGGCTGGCTTAAACAGCAGACATTGATTTCTCACAGTTCTGGAGCCTGGGATACCCAAGAGCAGGCTGCTAGCAGGTTGACGTCTAGAGAAGGTCCTCTTCCTGACTTGCTGACAGCCACCTTCTTCCTGTATCCTCATATAGTTAAAAACAGAAAGCTTTGGTTTCTTTTCTAACAGAGATAGAGAGTCCATCATAAGGGTCCTACCTTCTTAATCTTATGTAACCTATTACCTTTCCAAGGCCCAACCTCCAAACAACATTGCATGTTTGGAATTAGCATTTTAACCTGTGAATTTTGAAGGGACACATGTTCAGTCTAACAGTTCAGTAATGTTTATAAGACCTCTTCCAATCCAAAGGGTCATGAGATTAAAGCTATGAATCCAAGCACGGTTTTCTTCAGGCTGCAGATTGTTTCCCCATAGTGTTCTACTACTACATGGGCTCTTGTTGTCCATAATCATCATCTGGGTTTTTTGGTGGGAGTGAAATATCCCAGCATATCCCAGCTGCACTAGTTGAGGGGGCAACTCACCGACTTTCAGGAGACTTGAATGAACCGCAGTCGTAACCTTGGTATAGATTCAGTATGACCAGAGTGAGCCGAGGCAAGAATCTAATTCTGGGACATTTGTCTGCACGGGCCCGTGGCTTTGTTCCCTTGTCAAAGAAGTTAACAGGAGTGAAAGCAAGGTCTGAAAGCAGAACAGTGTGACATCTGAGCATGAAGCTCCTAGAGTTTGCAGCATTTGTAACAGAATGAAACCAAACTCTACTTGGACATAAACAGGACACATCAGTCTTACTTCAGAAGAAAAGCTTTTCTCCTTTGAAGTGTCTTTTCTCGGTGAGGTATTCAAAGCAGCTTTTAACAAAGCACCTTTTATCCCAGGTCCTCAGGATATTTACCTATTATGGTATCTAGTAAACCTGCTGAGGAGGCCAGGATAGATTCTGAGCTATGGTTTTTGTAGCCTTTGTTGCCAGGTGAGAGGAATTCAAACAAGTGAAAACCCTGCAGGAGTTGGAAAGATCTGAGTTTAATCCCTGACACGTGTATGAACTGTAGCATGACCTGTGTCTGTTCATTTTCTGTGTGACAACTACTCAGCTCTGCCTTTGCAACAGGAAAGTGCCATAGATGATGCTTAAATGATCAAGCATTTCTATAATACAATAAAACTTTATTTATGAACACTGAAATTTGAATTCCATATAATTTTCATGAGTCATGAGACATTTTTCTGTTGACTTCTTTTTCAGTGCTTAAGAAATATAAGAAATCACTCTTAGTTCTTGGGTCATATAAAAGGCAGCATGTCAGATTTGGCCCATGGGCTATAGTTTGATCACCTTTGTGCTACTCCATAGGTACACACAAGGGACACTGATGGATGTGATCCTACCCTCATGTCACTTGCTTATGAGCATTAAACAATAATCTGAAGCATTTCCATGTAGTTGCTAATTGCATAGGAAGAAAAAATAAACAATGTGATTGGGAAATATAACAACAGAGAGATCATTGAAAATGGCAAACCTCAAATCAAATAGAAGAGACTTAAGTATTTGGCCAGGAATAAGAAAATAAAAAAGGAAAGAGCCTCGGATCAATGGGGAGTCATAAACCAAAGGGATCAAAGGATTTTACTCTTCTTTACAGTTCTACAGGTAAAGGTTCCAAGGATACTGTGAAAGACTTGTAGTGCCTGAGCCTGCTGGATGAAGGAAAGGAAATAACTTCCTCTTCCAACATGGCATGAGCTGTTGTCCAGCCACACGAAAGGGTTTCTTTCACCTTAGTGTCATCCTGTGCATTCTCCTGGGCGTTCAGTCTCTTTACCTGTTCTTTCTCACTGTTAATTCTCCCCTGTTGGCAGGTGGGGATTGCGACATTATGAAGCCAAATGGGACCATGCAGGATGGGAGTTAGGTGCCCTAGACTCCAGATCCATTTGTGCCACTGTCTTGTCACGTGATGATAGGCTCACCCTCTTGCCCAGTAATGATGAACCTTTCAGAGCTGTCAGTGATACAAACAGCCATTGCAGTATGCATGCTGTATGTAGGTTTGCTACCACTGCTGGCCTTTCCTAAACTGAAAAATAAAATAGTTTTCTACCTCAAGAGTCTCCAGGGAAATGGGATTCTGGATTCTTTCAGAGAAGCCCCATTTGTATATGTTTTACATATTAAAGACTCTATTCAAAATAGAACTCTACAGAAAGCTCTAGGGACTCAGTGATTGGTAGGTTCTCCACAGGCCAGACTTTCTGTGACCAGAGTCTCTTCTCTAAGTGTGTGCTTGGCACTAAGTTAGGTCTGGGGCCTCCCTGGAGTCATTGGACAATAGCAGTAACCACCCAAGCCCTCTCTGCAATAACCCTTAAGGGAAGTCAAGACATTTTCTCTAGGAAAAAAAAAAGGTAAGTCCTATCCTGCTGGCAAAACACCAAGAAAACAACTCAAAATATATGGTTCATAGCAACTTTTTTCAGCATTTAGCTGTAACAGAAAGTAGCCCTTTACCCTCGCAATAAATCAGTATGTTACCCAGATATATTTACTGCCTTAGGATGCTGAGCCAGGCTGAGTTCCTATTCCTCTGGCATCTTCAAGTGGCTTGAGAGGTAACCCTGGGGCTATCCAGCTCTATACAACTTAAACATATTTCCATTAGCACCTCAGTCTGCCTTCAGTCCTCCAGGACCAGTAAACTGTAGCATTGGGTCTGGTAGGTTCTGGACTTTCTTCATTAGACTCTGCCTAGACCATGTTTCTTAGTCACTTGAACCCAGCCCCACTCCCCTGGATGTGCTGTCCATTCCTGTGACTTTCCTGCAGGCTCTGTTTCTTTGAGGAATCTCTTATCGCAGCTGAGATCTCTATGGAACACTCAGAGCAGCTGAGTGAACACCATGATTTGACTCTATGCCCTCCAGGTGACCATCTCACTAAGGAAAAAAACCCACTGATACACTTGATACTCCCAGTCAGGTAAATGAAAGTCGTTAGAATTCAGGCCATACAGCGCATCTTCCTCCCCCGGCAGTATCTCCAACCCCTCCCCTGGTGCCACACCATACTTAACAAATTCTGTCTTTCCAGATCTTTGTATCTGATGCGCAGGCTTGATAGGAAGAGGAGATAAGATTATTCCCTATGGCACAGGGGAAACAGACACTAGGATCAAGCCATTAAATATGGGCAGAGCTAGAACTGGCCACCCATGTCTCGATTAAGCATTAAATAAATATTTGTAAACCACACCAGGATCCTACGCTGTAGTCTCCACTGATATTTCTGTATTGCTCACAAAGGCCATTTGCCAAGCTCTGAATTAACTCACATGAAACTGCTTTTAGAAGGGGCATCAAAGAGCAGATTTCTGTGCATATAGACAGAGCCGTGTGCAAATGGCAATTCTGACTATTCTGAGCTATTTTACAGTGAATTTGAGCTCCAGAAAGAAATTATAGGGTAGGTTACAAACTCAATTCTGAAACCTTTAATCCAGTGTAGTTGGTGACCCAAGCAACCCACTCTTCTCCGTGTCGGCAGCTCTCCCTCTAGGCTTACCTGTTAAGAAATCGCCATTAAGCTCAGTAGTTACACTGAGCTCTTTCTTAGTCCTTCTAGGTAAGCTGCTTATGAAATATACAGCCTGAGTTCCCTTCCCCATACTTCCCCGACTGCATTTATTCTGCTTTGTAGTTCATTTGCTACCCCAGTTCTTTTTTTTTTTTTTTTCTTTTTGCGGTACTGGGGATCGAACTCAGGACCCTGCGCTTGCTAGGCAAGCGCTTATTCCACTGAGCTATATCCCCAGCCCTAGAAGCTCCTCTTCCAACAGAGATTTCTTCTTAGCATATGCTGGGTAGTGTCCAAACAGTCACAGGTTAGCAGTGCCTCAGTTCTGTTTGTCCAGCCAGGCCTGTGTTAGCCACTAGTTTGGCCCACTGCTGAATGGCTGGTGTCACTGTGAGCTCTGTCCCCACTGCTATAAGGCTCTGTGTCATGTAAATGACACTTTCCTCCTTAGTCAGAGGTAAGAAGCTCAACACCACTGCCAATCTTAGGAAGACCCTCCTATTGCTTGGTTCTTCCACAGCAAGAAGCACTGTGATCCAGCCCCTGGCCCTATGAAGATGGTCTTGGCCTTACTACAGACAAAATTATTGCCCTTACTGCCCATTATGGATTACCTTTCATTTTTTCAGTTTGGAGAGTATAAGGAATCCTCCTTTTTGGTTTCATGAGATTTCTCTCTCTCATTTTTGAGTATGATATGTATTTGTGGGCTCATATTATTATGCTTAAATCTTTTTTTCTATACTTTGTTTTGTTTGTTGTGGCAGTTTGTGTTACATTTGTCCCCCTCTCTCTGTCTCTCTCTCTCTCTTTCTCTCTCTCTCTTTCTCTCTCTCTTTCTCTGGACTGAACCTCCAGGGGCGCTGTACCACTGAGCAACACACCAACCATTTTATCTGGGGACAAATCTCACTGAATTGCTCAGGTGTGATCTTCCTGTCTCAGCCTTCCTGAATAAAACACTCAAGTTTAAATTCTAATCCTACTCTTGAGGTCTGGGCAGGTCCCTGAGAACTTACATTTTATTATAAGCTCTCAGACAAACTCTGGTTACATTTGCGCACCCCCAGAGTCAACTCGTTAAACAACTTCATTTAAAATCACCCTTCACAACGCCAGCCTCTAGCTTTCCTTAATTACTTCACATCCTCTAGTAAAGTATTTTCAACTTAAAATGTGTTGCAAGTGAAAGAATCACCATCCTACTCCTGGCAGTCAGTGTATCATTGAATCTGAAACATTAAGAAGTACTTAAGAGCTCACACTTTTAGTTTAGTGCGTCTGGGGTTGTCCCTTACACTAAGAATGCTCTTGTTGAGCCACCGGCTTTTCAATTCCATAGCACTCCCCTTGGACATGGAATAATATTGTTTTGCAGAGTCAGATATTTAAGTGAATTTTATTGTCAGGTTTTCTTTGTAGTCATTTTAAAGCCAGCCACTGTTTCTTAAACTACCTGTGAGGATAACTTCTCTGTTGATGACATAGCTATATCTTTTTATAGCATTTCACACCAGACAGCTTAAGTGCCTGGACTTTGTTATTTTAAAACAGTGAATTTTTTTCTTGGTCCATGATTTTCTCTGTTCTTCTACATGTAGTTTGTGATATTTTGTAATAAGGAGCAAAAGATGCTTCATAATTTAAAACATTATATTTACAACATAAATGCTATGTTTATAATATGAATTTTTGTAACTTATAAGAGCAAGTCCAGCCCATTATACAATATTCTTCAAATACAAAGATTTATCTAAAATAAAAATTGTTCATAATCCATTCATTCAGAGGCTCTTAATCACCATGAGTGCTTTGGAGCACTTCCTTCCAGGCTTTTCTCTACCCATATCAGTGTACGTATGTATCATATAGTCCGTATTTGGAATCTGATTACATAAATTTCCATAGTTTACAATCATTGCTAAATGAAGTAGGACTTAAAACACAGAGGCAGGTGCCCTTTGCTCTCTGGATTCATTTGCAGGCTCCTTTTTCCTTTACATGATTGGTAAAGGCATGCACTTTCATGGTGTCCCTAATGAAAGGCTTTAGATGAAAAAAATTCGCTGTAAGATCATGCAGTGCCTTCGTGTCACTTCTGGTTTTCTATATGGGGTCTTGTTATGCGAGATCATGTGCAAAAAACTTCTGTTCCTTTTCAAAAAGTACTCCCTGAACCTCCATTTTCTCCTGCACTGAATGAGGAGCTGGAGTAGGAAGCAAACCCCAAGCAGAGCCTGCACACTTTGGTCCAGCCTCTCTGGGCAGGCACTGGCACTGATACAACACTCTCCTCATGAGCATAATGCTCAATGCCCTCCTCTCCATGCCCCTAGCCTTTGTCCCCCTCCTACCCTACAACCCTCCTGTACCTCCAGAGCTAGTTGGGAGAAAAGGGAGCTCTCCACAAGCTTTCATGTTTTAATTAAACGTGATGCCAGCTGAGAAGCAGTACATATTAAAACTTTTATTAAAAGTACTGCTAAGGTTCCACGTTAATCAGGAAGCCATATCTTCCCTTAATGGACAGAATTACTCATTAGATCATTAGAATCAGTTGAGACCTCTCAGCTGTCACATTTTTTTCCCTAATGCAAAATTCATATGAGTCACCTTCCATGTTAGGAATTAATGAATTTATTATGATTTGATTGGCTCTGTTGTTTTAAGAAAAGGGCGCCTGGCTTTGTTGAAGAATTTCTGATGACCCCATGGCAAATGGAAAGATTCAGCACCAAATTAGTGGTGTCGGTTCATATTCTTACTTGATTTATCACCTTTCACATGCTTTAAGGCACAACAGGTACGGCTCTGGGAATGACCACTAAATTTCATTTTCCTCAGCACTCTGTTGACAGGAGCTACTAAGTGGAATATGATTTGTGAGGCTGGCAAGGCCTACTGTCCACTACCAGTCAGTGAATTACATTTCCAAGACTGTCTTTTTCTTTGAAATCTTCTTCATCCTGGTTATACTAGTGGTCTTACACTTCCCAGGTGTTTTCCTATGGGCTTAAAGAATCTCATTGACTTTGTCTTAGTTTCAGCCTTGCAATGAGTGGTACTTTTCATGTCCATTTTGAAGTGGGGGATGCTAATTGATATAGGTACAGATTGGCTTATAGTTATAAAAACTAAAAATCCAGTGTGGTGGAGGGGGAGTGATATTGGAGGATTACTGGATCACAGGGTTACTATACTTATCAGCAGGTTAGTACACGGGTGAGTTCACAGCTGACTTGCTCTTAGAAAGTGGGGCCATGTTAGAGGCGGGACACTAGGAGTAGGACCAGGAAGGGCCTCTCTGTCTTCCTCAGCTCCTTCCTTTTACTGTTTCCCGGCCATCATGATGTAAGCAGCTTTCCTCTGACCATGGACTGGAACTTCTGTAACCATGAGCCAAAATAAACCTGTCCTCCTTTAGGGTGAAGGTGTTGAATATTTTGACCTGGTGATAAAATAGTAACTAAAACAGGGCATAAATCTTCAGATTTCAGCACTAATTAACTCTCCAAATTCTACTTTACCATCCCCATTCCTCCAGCAATTCTGATTTTCTATCATTTCTTTCCATGTCCTTACTATTCTCTTGCCTCCCAGCCTTCAGACATATTGCTTGTTTTGCCTGGAACATTTTCAGGTGAACAGAGATGGTTGAGGAAAAGAGATGGTAATTTGATTTGGACATGAATGAAGGTGGCAGCAAAGAATTTAAAATATCTATAGGATACGGAAAATATAGAGCGTGGGGAGTACAAGATATCAGAACCGAACCTTTGGACCTAAGAGTCATTTTTAGCATGTACATTGGGAATGATCACTGGGAAGTTAGGGGTCAAAACAGAGCCCACTCTTGGGAAATGTAGCAGAAGTGTGTGGCAGAAGCAAGTTCAACTAGAGAACATCAGAGGTAAGTGAAAGATTACAGTAGGGTGTGATTGAAAGTAAGAGAAGAAAATAACATTTGCTGAGTGTCTAGTAAGTGGTAACTTTGCACTAAAATTATTACAGACATTCCTGACTTGATGATCCCCTGTTTATGATCCTCCAGACCTATGACCAAGGCATGCACATGCACATGCACATCAACTTACAACTTGCCACTTGGACTTACAACCTATCTTTTTTGTACAGTCTGTACATCTTGTTTATAAAGTATCATTGCCTTTTTTTGTACATACACCTTATTTATACAGTATTATAATTTTTGCTGATTTTACTGTAGAGTATAGTACTGTTGTTTTGCATTCTGTTATATGTTACAGTACTGCATGTAGAGTTATGCAGATAGAAGCAAAGTCATCCACTGGAGTTTCCTTTGACTATCTATTTGTTCCAAATATTGTTATATATACACTATATACAGTTCATCACTTAGTGGCCAATTCACTTAACTACCTAATCACAGGAATGGAATTTGGCTGTTAAATGAAGAATGCCTAATAGACATAGCTATAATTCAAATCTAAGGCTCATATTGTCTCCAGTGTATCACTCAGATGTAGCTATTGTCAGATACCTCAGAGAGATCAATAGGATGAAGACAGAACAATCATTGAAAGAAATTATTGATAATTGTTAATAAACAAGACATTTTTAATTAAGTCTAGACTTTTTTTTGTCTTTTTGAGACAATTTCATTTTATAGTTCAGGCTAGTCTCAACTCACTTTGTACCCCAGGCTGGCATTGAACTCCCAGCTATCCTCCTGCCTCAGCCTCTCATGTGCTGAGATTACAGGTGTGTGCCGCCATGGCCAGAAAGGTCTAGTTTTTTAAAGAGATATTTATAATCTTTGAGTTAGAAATACAAAATATATATATTGCATTCTTAACTTCTCCATTAACTATCTATGAAATATATACATATATATAACATATTCCACAAACATGAAATAAGATATATTATTGAAAGTTTTAGTATTCCAGTTCTTCCTAAAATCAGTAAACCTTTGTGAATTTTGCTTGAAATGTGTGTACCTATTGTATACCTATACATGGCAGAAATGTTGTCACTTTTATTCATTTTTGTGCCCACAGAACCTGAAACAGTGGCAAAAA
Organism: Dinomys branickii; assembly: GCA_004027595.1. Taxonomy (NCBI): domain Eukaryota; kingdom Metazoa; phylum Chordata; class Mammalia; order Rodentia; family Dinomyidae; genus Dinomys; species Dinomys branickii. Next base: position 54,346 of record PVLD010008769.1, read on the forward strand.
CATAGTAGCAAGTAATCATACTTATTTATCAATAAGTAAATAAATCATTGTTAGTAGCTTAAAATAAAAGTGTAGTCTTTGTCATCTTGGTAACCTATACAGTTGAAAACAGTATTTTAAAATCAAATTTGAGGAATAATGGATGTAAAATATGATCATTCTGAAATTCACAGTATAAAGTGAATCAGATATGTCTTAATTTTAGGTATAAAAGAGCATGAAACTTGGATTGAAATTGTGGTGCTGGGTCAAGAAAGTATAAAAATCACTGGTCTAAATGGTTCTGCTGGTGAGATATCCAAATCAGATAGATTCAATTCAATCTGAGGCTTTGCTAAATATCTGAAATATCAGTAGTCAAGTAGGTTGCTTATGAAGTTGGAAAACAAAACCAACAAATATCCAGACTGCAACAAGGAAAACTCAGTGCTGAGCTTTGAGCTGAGTACTTTAGATAGCACTGCAACCAGGGAAGACACAAATCTTACATGTGCCATACTATAGTACACATAAATTTTACATATAAACTACTTTGTTGTAAAGTAGACCATTTATTGTAGAATGTTTGAAAATCCAGGTCTACATAGAAACAAGAAAATAGAAACTACTCCTAATGCCAGCAAGTAGCAATGCCTAATCTTACTACTTTGGAGTATTGTAATCTTTTTTCTAGGATGTAAGCTTTAAATGTAGCCCTCAAGGTGAGACTGATTTGGCCATTAGTTACAAACTAAAAACTGAAGTCCGTGATAACTTGTTCACTCTCCACACCCCATATATTTGTCAGCCTTTTCATTATTGGACACAATACCCAAAGTCCACAGTTTTAAAGGGTGAGTAATTTAATTTATCTCCTGTTTTGAGGAATTCAGTCTCTAGCCAGATGGCTCCGAGGCAGGGACATCATGGCAGAACGGCCTAGCTTAATGGGGGTTCTTTGTTTTTATTGTCTTTGATGGTTTGATCAATCTTGCATTCTTACATCTGGTAATCTGAGCAACTTTGTTGAAGATAACAATATGTAGTGTAGCAACCACTGTGAGTTCCTATCATTTTGTTCTGAAACCCTGTATCATTTTTGTTGTTTTTGCTTTGTTTTGTTTTTGTCTGTTGGTATTTTGTTATTGTTCTTTTTTAAAATTATTATTCTCTTTAAAATTTAAAAAAAATTTAAAAAGAAGGGCCTGGCTGAGCAAAGTTGCATAGTTCATGACAGCAGCTGGGGAACAGAGGAGAAAAATGATGTCAGAGAAGAATGGGCCAGAGACCTTACATAACACACCCAAAGACACACACCACTTCCACCATCCAACCAGGCACACCCAGGAACATTCTCTACTAATCTAGATATCTTTAATCCAAACCAACGAAGTCATGCCAGGACTATATAATGGTCATAATCCTTCCTTTGTTAACTTCAAACCAGGCATATCTCCTTAAACCATGCTTAACCTCCAAGTACAATAGCAAGTTTATAATTATGCCTAACATGATACAACTAGAATGTGTACAATCAGAAACCCAATAATTTCTTCTCCAAAGTTTCAACAGTTTCAGCATTTTTAAAAGTCTGAGTCTAAGCCTCTTAAGAGACTCCAGGCAAAATCTTAGCTGTGACCCTCTGTAAAAATAAAAAACAAGTTACATAATCCCAAGGCACAACACAAGGTAAACCGATGGGTTTTTCACCTGTATGAAAATTTCCTCAATCATCATGGCAACAGACCAACACGGCATCCTCCACGGAAAACCATGTGGCAGGCCCTGCCTTCCTGGTCAAGCTACTTCCTCCCCTCTGCAATATCCTGCTTCTCTCCTCCCAGCACAAATGGCCCAATCACTATCCACCCCATCATTCCAGATGACCCAATCACTAACTGCCATATTGCCCCAAGTTACCCAATCACTACTTACTATATTGCTCCAATTGCTACCAGGCATGTCAGGCAGACCATTCTCTAAACCCCACACTTAGCCTAGCTCTATATAGCTTTTGTTCCCTAGCCAGGCCCTCAGAAGCTCCACAACCCTCCTTTCCACTGTGGTCTTCTCCATGCCTGCAATAAAGGCATGTTTTGCTTTTGTTTCATTTTTATTAGCATCAAAAAATCTATCATAAATATTCTCATTTCAAAAGTGAGGAATGAAGGTATGGAAAGGAATTGTACCAGCACAAGACTACAACCCACCAGGGCAAACATTAACTCCTATAGCTCTGTATCTTGTATCTGGGGCATATATATAGTGGTAAAATGTGGATTCCAAAGGGCTTGGGCAGCCCCAATCCTGTGACCTTGCTATTTGAAGCCCACAAAGCCTCTTTCTTAGGCTGTCTGCACTTAAAGCCTGTAGTTTTGCTAAGCTGATGTTCCAAGTTTCTGTCATCTTCAACTTCATGGGGTCTCCAAAGCACCTTTGGCTTCATTTCTACAGCTTCATGTACTACTCTTTCAAGGGTTCCTGACCTGACTTCCCAGTCTATCCTCTGAAATCTGAATGGAAACCACCCTGACTCCACAACTCTTGAATTCTACATGTCAGTAAAACCTGTATCATATGGATGACACCAAGGTCTACTATTAAATGTGAGCAGTTGCCAGACCTGTTGGGACCATGGCTACAGTACCCTCTGTGACAGGGATGATGGAGGACGGCAAAATAAATCCCAGAGAATTAATTCAATAGGAGGATCTTCTTAAGCAGGCATTCCAGGGACTCTCTCATCCATTAAAAATGTTTACTGTTTTGCACCTGGAGCCTTCACTGGGTGAGATCTCTCTGTCTTCTAAGATGCTCTCAAGGCACTTTTCTTCTTGTCCCTGTTTGAAGTACTTGGTTTCTTTTTAATGGTGCTGATTTGTTCAGCAACCACATCTCTTTTGATTCCAAATTTATGTGGTTCTTATTGGGCCAAAATGTAAGTTTCTCAAATTTTGTTCTTCCGTATTTTGCCCCTGATCCTTACAACAAGTATGGCTAAAAGCAACCAGCAGTACTCATGCCTCATTCTGCATTTTGGACTACTTTGAAATTTCCTCCACCAGATCAATTGGTCTGTTTCTTTTAACCTCAGTCTCTGACAAAGTCTCAGTACATGGGCAAAATACAGACACATTTTCTGCCAGAGCATATCACACATAACCTCCGGTCCAAGTCATTGCTTCCAACTAAAATCTCCAGAGCCTGGCTTGCACTGCCTGTATCCCTATCAGCATCCCATCTTCTGGGCTTTGACCAGGACCACCTATAGGTTCTGCTCTTTGTATCCCAAGGCCTCGCTAGCCTGCTCCTCCCAATCTTTCCCAGCTCATCACACAAATCAGTTCCAAAGGCTTCTAAATCACATGGTCCAATATAGTGACAGCAACAACCCCGCTCCGCAGTTCTCAGTGTTAGTCAGCTTTCCCCTTGCTGGACACAATACCTGACACAAATTCAGTCCAAAATCAGCTGGGTCCAAGGCAAGAACAGTGTGATAGCAGGGCCTTTCAGGGCAGATTTGCTCAGTCATATAGGCCGCGGGCAGCAGAGGAGAGGGACAGTATCATGTAGTTACATTTTGCTTTCTCTGTTGTCTTCTCCTTCCTGTCCCTCACATTTTCTTTTGGAGGGAGAGTGTAAACCCTTTACCACATTGCAGAGTAAATGCAAATTTTATATAAGTAAGGAAACTGCAGGAGGTAGCTACCATATGGTGACCTGGCTTCCAACTTGGGCCACTCTGAAGCCAAATAGTACTTTACCAAACTGGGATCATTTTCAGATATTTGAATCAGGGAAAAAGGTCGCAAATCATCTGAATGTTTCCTAATATTGAGCTATTATGCATCACATAATCTAAATATCCAAATATTCACCTACTTGATATTACAAAGAGACATCTTGGTGAAGCACTGGTTTTTTTCGCTTTCTACTCAGCTGTTATAATGGTGTAAAAAATCGATTTGGATGCATGACTTCCTTTCAGCTTAAAATTATTTCATGTGAATACCCTAATCCTTCTTTTCTTCCTTTTGAGTTTTTATCTGGGATCTCATTTTTCCAGCCTTCTTGTGTACTTTTACTTATATTTGATCAGAAAAATAAGGTCTTTGACTCACTGCATTCTTTTAAGAGAGGTAAAAAATGAGGAAAAATCTCACCTGCAGACAGACATCCTATATCCCTATCTCCAGTGGTGCATTAGTGAATCTATAACAACAGATTGTCAAAAAAGTAAGTTCTCATTTGTAGAGTTGGCCTATGTCCATAGTGTGAATTTTCCTCATGTGCCTCACTTGAAGCTAATGACATGATTTTTGTGGAAGGTGGAGTTTGGATGAGATGCACAGTCCATGCCATAATAGTATTTACACTAGACAAATACAACATATGCATAAACCTTATGTAACCAAATTTATAACTCCCCAAACATAGATACCAGGAGACAATTAGTTCTTAATTATGTTTTACCTTTGTTGTTAATACATATAATTTATTTCATTCAGAATTTCTCAGCCTTGTCACTATTGACATTTTAAGCTGGGCAATTCCTTGTTATAAAGGTCTGTCATTGTTGGATGTCACTGCGGCATGTTTAACTGCATCTCTACCTTCTACCCAATAGCACCTCTGGTCTCTACAACTACACAGTCTCTATGGATACTGATAAATGTCCCCTGGAGTACAACCTCCCCACAGTGTGAAACACTGATTTAATTGTAAGCCTGTATATATTTTAATGTTGATAGTGGTGGATTTTATAGTTGTTTGCATAAATGCATAGCATATCAGAGGGAGTAAACACAGGTAGATTCCATTATACTTTCTGAATTTTTGGGTTCTTACACTTTGTCTCAGGACTCATCCCATCCTTATATGCAGAGCAGCGTCTTCCTTTCCTGTTTCTGGTTTTCTTTAAATTAAAGAGTGTCTTGGCTAATTGTCTAATTTTCTTCCAAAGTGTATGACCCTAGGGTTCCCTCTACAGCAAATGTGATTTTCTGCTTTGTCAAACTTAGGAACCTCCTGTCCATCCTTATGTGCTTCCTGAAAAGACACATTCAAGTGGCCAGTAGGGGACAGAAAATAAAAGGAGAAGGATGGTCCTCTAAGGCAATTCAGGCAGTGATCTGAGTGCATGGCCAGCTCCCTCATTTTGGGAGGAAATTGTGTCCTTGGGCAAGAAATCCTAGTCTATCCCAACTCTGCACTTCCTGTTTCATCTCTAGGCAGTGGCTTAGGGTTTGCAGATACTTAAGATAACTTCCAGTCGTCTTCCTTTCTGGGCCTTCTCTGACTTCCTAATGCCCTCATCTTTTCTTCCGTCTAATCACCAAGTGCCCTTTCACAAACTGAAGCTAGCGATGGCTTCATCCAAAGCTCACATTCCATGTGCCCACCAGGTGCTGAGGCAACATAACCTACAAGGTCATTTGTCCAAACTTGCGAGGATCATTTGATAGCCCTCTGTCCTACATGTATCAACAGAAAATGTTCTGTTCTCAGTAGTATTTGCCTAGGGGTGTATACTAGTGTCCTGGGGATGCTGCAAGTAATCACAACAAACTGAGTGAGTTAAAACAACACAAACATATCTTCTCACAGTTCTGGAGGCTGGAATTCCACATTTCATGGGACCACACACTTCCCCCCAAGACTCTAGGGTAGAATCCATTCATGTTTTTACCAGAATCTGGGGGTTCCTGGAATTCCTTGCTTTGTAGAAGTGGGACTCCAATATCTGCTGCCCTTTTCACATGCCTTTCTTCCCCGTGTCTGTCTATAGTTTCCTGTCCTGTCACTAAGGAGACCAGTCTTTGGATTTAGGTTTGTCTAAACTTAGTTAGAATTACAATGAGGTTACCCTCATGGAGCCAGCGATGAAGACTCTGTTCAACTCACTACACAGGGATGGGGAGTGAGGGTTGTTTCTCTTGCTCCATAAATTATTCGGGTTATGCGGCCACCCAGCACTAAAATGAGGCAGAAGGTAAGAAGACCTTGTAGCTTCCATCTTTCCCACTGCAGTTGTAGCAGGGAGTAAACGTTCTTATACTCCTGCTTCCATCAGCTTCTTGTTGGGGAAAAGAGACCTCAGTGTAAAAAGTTGTTTTGCAACCCCATACAGCCAGTTCAACCCAGGGAGGGGAAAGCATCAGAGAGGGCTCACGGGGATGGTGCAGGCCTGATCAAAGAGAAGCAGGAAGCTAGATCACAGTTTGCATAGGGCTGCACAACCAAGTGCACAGAGCAGCCAAGAGACAGGGAAAGGGAGCTGAGGCTGTGTCTGTGGAGAGCCTGGGGTGCTACAGGTGCACAGGACAGGGATTAAGAGGCATATGCAGGTCTGAAGGAGATTCAGAGGGAGTGGAAAGGTATACTGAGACTCTTCTGAGTGCTCAAGGAGCCACCAGTTGTTAGCAACTGAAGGGTCCAGGCCCATCCCCCACCTCCTTCAGGTACCTCCCTGAGATTTCCCACCTTTGGAGTTTTAGGGGAGGGGGTTCTCCAGTGACAATATTCCCAGCTTTCTGTGTGGTAGCCTTGACTTTGTAGCTGTGATTAGGAGCAATCTTAAGACCGGCATAAAGGATAAACTACAAAGGATAAAAACAGACTTACGAGAATGACAGCAAAACAAGCGAAGCACAAAATGAACATAGGTACTAAAAAATACTGTGGACAGCACAAAAGGTTTATTTCAGCGCTTAGAACAGTGAGAAGAGGCCGCCATTCAGGGAAGACATGTAATACACGTAACTAAGATCCTGTCAATTGAATATCTGGGGGAAAAGGCGTGTGTTATTGTCCTTCTCTTACCGCCACCCTCTCCCTCAGGTCCTCCTTTTGCCCCTGCTTTGGCTCCTTGTCTCTCTCTTCTCTCTCTGACCCTGTGCTTTGGGTGAGAAAAACCCAAAGCACAGCCTCCAAGGTGTTGCTTTGGAGCTCCATGTTTATCTCCATCTCTTTAAATTCTAGCAGAGCCTGGCTTTCGCCAGGTGCCTCTGGTGTTTTATATTCTTCCCTTTTTCTAGCCATCAACATTAATGTTTCACAGCTCTGAAGTGTAATTGAGGAGGCGGCCACTCTTGCTCGCCTCCCTGCAGCCCTCCTACCTGTTTCTCACGGTTGCTTTCTGTGCTGCCCGTTGTTCAGCATTCTACCTGTGGCTGTCCGGATGTCTTGGTGAGCCAGTGTTTAAGTTCCCACATTTATGAATCTCTGAGCTGCTTTCCAGTGACACAAAGAAGAGTGAAGAACTAGTTTGCCAGAATGAGGAGCTCTGAAGGACCTCGTAAATGAAATTAATTTAGATGGTGTTGGTGTTTTGTTTCAGTACAAACACTACTGTGTTAAAGAAATAATCAGTAACATTTGTTAAAGCATAATAAGACATAATAATGGAACAGACACAGGGACCCTCACAATGGGATTTTACAGTGAGGGAGAGAGATTGGCTTCCCAATAGACTGTGGATAAGTGGGTAATTATAGTCCAGGAGCAGAGTAGGGTCAATAGACAGGAATTACTAAGAGGAAACAGTAGGATTAAAGGGATTCTGGCTAAACCGACTAACTAGGAATCTGACTGAAGACAGGCCTGGGTGACCAAACATACTACCGAGGGGCTAGGGGAGAATAAGGATGAGGAACACATCAGAAATGTGATCAAATCACAGATGGTCCGACACTGTGATTAGAGGGGTTCCACTAAACTAATTATCAAGGTTCTTGCTAAACCTGGATTTTATTAAAGAGTGCACAGATGGGTCTAATAAAAGATTCAGGAGCTTAACTAGTTTGACCAAGCAAAGAAACTTTGTTAACTGAACATGAACATGAGTCTGATGTTTTAAAAAAATTAACCTTTAAAAATAACTCACTGAAAACAGATCCTAGAAATGTGCATGGTTCAGGTCCAGTGCGGTAGACAAATTAGTACAGTACAAATTACTGATCAATTTTTAAGAAATGAAAGCATAATAAAGCTATCAGTAACACTATGTTCAGAATAATTTGTTTGATTATTAAGAATGTACTTGTTCTTCTTAGAGTGCCTCTAGGCCATAATTATATGCATCAGTTACCATTGTCCTATAGATTATGAAATTGTTGGCTGATGAAGTTATTTTGATGACAAGCCGGACAAACTAGCATTCACTGTGGGTAGATAGTGGTCCAAGGGTGACTTTGCTATAAGGTACTCGATGCTGTCTTATTCTCTGACACAGAGTTTGACACAGTGTCCCTCAAAGGCCTTCTATATTGCCAACTTGACAGCCTACTAGAGGGCACTTTGCTGTTCATTTTCCATTGTGCCCACATGCCTCCATCTGGCACCGGGACACCCCTTCTGTCTTCATTATTTTTCTTGTTGCTGAGACAAAATACCTGACACCCAAAGTTAAAGGAGGAAATGTTTATTTAGCTCACGGTTTGTCAAGTTTATGGTGGGCAGAAGGCAACAAAGCCGTAAGAGACAGTCACAGTGCTTTCCATCCTTTATACCTTATCCAGGCTACTTAGGACAGGCAGCACTCACATCCTTCATCCTAGTGCCCTGGAGCCCAGCACTGCACCATGAGTCAGTTCCAGCGTCACACACTCTAGATCCAGCCACCTCTGAGACAGCCCTACCTGCAACTGCATGAGGTTTTGTTGGGACTCTAGTCATAAATCATAACATACTCCCTGGCAGCCAATTCCAATATGTAGAAGTACTTAAAGCCATTTCTCTGAATATTGATCAGACCTTTTTATCTAGGTAGTAATATCCTGAAAACACAGCCTACTCACCTATAACACTGGGATGGTACAATTGCCTATGTCATGAGAAAGTCTTGGCTTTGTGCACTAATGGTACATGTAGCCAATGCTTTGGGACATTCTTGCTGTAGTCACACCCTGAAGACAAGAAGACAGTGGGCTCTTAGGTTTTGAGACTTCTCTGAGTCCTGTGGTACTAGAAGCTGTGTATCACACACTCCAGGCCTCTACAGACCTGTGTCATGGTTCCAGCTCTGCTGTTCATTAGCAGCACAACAGTACCACCACCCCATTGCTAAAACTTTTCTTGTGGTGCAGATGTTTCCCTGCCTAGACAAGGCTGAGTGATGTAGGACTTGGTGGGAGATGCTCTCCACCTTCTCCCAGCAGGCAGCTCGGTTTGCCCTGCCCGTGGCCCTCACCTGTCAGTCATCTTGCAGGAGACCTTTCCCCCGCCTGGCAAAAGCAAATCAAAGTGCAAGTGAGATAATAATGCACAGCAATCATTACAGTGAGAGCTTCCAAGCTGCTTTACCATGTAAGTAGGTATAAATCACTCACAAGGTTGGGTAGTTTAGTATCTGTAGCAAATTACTGATGGTACATCTCACCTCTCCCCACCCAGGCCGTGGTTGATGATGATAAGCAACATGAGGCAGTAAGTGTTCCTCCACTCCCCAAGCTCCCATGTGTGTGTTCAAGCTACAGAAATGTAAATATATATTGATGATGATCACACCCAGCTTGTGCCAAGAGAAAGCACGCAAGCGGCCACCTCTCAGCACCTAAAGTGTTCACAGCAGAGTTAGAACAGCACAAGGGCAGCTATAGCCTGCAGTCTCATCTGGCCCTTGAGTTAAGAGTGGCTTGTACACTTTAAATGATGGAAGGAAAACCAAACAAGAAAATTATTTTGTGACAATGGAAAATTACATGGAGCACAAATTTCTGTGCCTGTGAAGTTTAGCACGGCCACACACATTGGTTTACACACCGTGTACAGCCCTTCTCTATGCAATAGTTGCAACAGAAACTATCTGACTCAAAAAGCCTAAAATACTTACCGTGTGGTCCTTTGCAGAAGAAAGAATTGCCAGCCTCTGGGATAGCCTGTGACTCACTGTGCCTCAGTCCCCAAATCTAGAAAGAAAGATGCGGTGCTTTTCTTCCCCTTCTCATCTCTTTCTCTGTGAATAACTAGGGTAACTACGGAACTTCTTGCCCAGCAAGACTTTTCTGAGAGTGGAAGGAGATAGTTTCTGGAGAAACTGTGACACTGGACCGCCATGTTTAAAATCCTCAGTGTGAACAAACCAGGTTAAGTTTGTTCAGAACGGGGAGAGAAGGCCCTATTGGGTCAAACTCTGAGGGCCTGATTCTCTGGCTTTCTGACCTGGAAGAGGCGTGTCTTAGCTCAAGAATGGAGAGGAGAGTGGGAGTTGAGTCCGAGCTGCCTCTGTGTTTTGTAGCACTCTGTTCTACCCTCCCACCCTCAGTGTTTAATCAGTGTTTTGATATTGCTATTCATTCTTGCTTTGGGAAAGATAAACTGCTTTTTAAAACTTCCACTTTTAGCACATAAGAGAATATTGAGTAAAACACAATCACAGCCTTTCACCTTTATTTATTTTTGAAGTTCACCAAAACTATGCCCGTCATTCATGGTGTAGTTATTTGTATGGACGACCAAGAGTGAAAAATGTCAAAGAAAGAAATGAAACTGCTGGCAGTCTGTGTTTTCAGGAAATAAAGAGCAAAATGCTAAGTATTTGCCTCAGACTGGAGAACTGACACATTAGCATGTGGCTAAACTGAAAACAAAATGGTTTTCAGAGGCTGGGACCTTTGGATCCCCCAACTAGTTTATCTCAGAAAAAAATGAAAATAAAAATAAACTTGTTTCACTGTAGGGGCAGGAGGAAAAGTGATCTCTTGAAGAAGCTGGGTCTATATCATCTTTGGCTTTATGCTTCAATGTAAAATCAATGCTTTGAGTTGCACTGAAAAATAAGCTCACAAACTAAAACAATTATGAAAGACACATGCAATATAGGTTAAGTAACATCGCAGCCTCATAGACCGCTACCCAGTGTGAAGACACAGGATCAGTCTGCGGCTCTTCCATGTAAAGGGGACATAGGTTACTGCTAGTTGAGGTGTCTCAAGGTTTCTGTTAACAGGACATCCTTAGAGAAAGACCCCCTCATAGGAGCAAGGCTAACTCTCGGGTTAGAAGGGGCAGAAGCAGGGAGACTCAGGGAGACACAGAGAGAAAGCAGAGATCCAGGCCCCACCATCATGGCCAAGTAAAGCTTCACCTGCCTCATCCTCATTGATTCTGCCACTCCAGGGCTGCCATTCCACTCCCAGATCCAGCGCATCTGGGTTTTGTGCCATTGTACCTGGGACTCAGCTAAAAGTTTTGCAGAATTACCATCCTGATCTCTGGGCACCACATAAGGGTTCTCCTTCTTCAGCTTTTGTCTTTTTTTCTTTTGTCATAATTTGGTAGAAGAAAAGGGATGCTTGTTGAATGAAAAATTTAGGCATTGTGCCTAAATCCTAGCATTTGGGAGGCTGAGGCAGGAGGGTTGTCATAAATTAGAGGCCAGCCACATAGTGAATTCAAAGCCAGCCTGGACTACATAGCAAGACCTTGTCTCAAAAAGGGGGGGGGGCATTTCTCCTGGATGTTAAAAGGTTGCATATTTTTGGTGGATGGCAATGTGGGATATGTCTTCCTGATTCACTTCCAGTCACACTGCAAGATTGTTATCCACTTCACTGTCTCCACTAGGTCAACATAATGCAAGTTAAAAGTGCTCTTATTCTCTAGGTTAAAGACAGAACCACTAAAGGGATCTGGAGTGTAGTGGTGCGTTGCATTCCTGTAATACCAGAATTACTGGTAGTCTGAGGCAGGAGGATCACTGAAATTTCCGGGCAAGCCTGAGCTACATAGTGAGTTTAAGGCCACTCTGAACTGGGTAACAAAATCATGTCCCACCTCCTAATAGAATATTCATCTTTTAAAAACTCCCCCTCTGAATACATGAGACTTTCGGAGGACATCTATATCTACACCACACAGGAGGATTGAAAATGAGCAAGGTAGGGTATATACATGTCCCAATTCCTCAAAACAAACTACTTCCGAAAAGCCACTGGCAATATTTATCAACAGCTTAAAAATATTTTATGTTTTTCAAACTACTAATTCTCTCCGGAATCTATCTTGAGATAATAATTAGAAAACTTAAAGAAAAATACATTCTAGGAAGATTTTAATACAACACAATAATAGAAGAAAAAGTCCTTGAAAATATGCTGAAAGTCCCCAAATAAATATTAACATTTCTTTAACATCATAGAATATTTATAGAAAAATGCTCATGAATCTATGGAAAATATAAGCAATAAACCCATATATAATGTTTAATTCCAATTTTGTAAAGATGATTGCCAGACAGGGCATCAAAATTTCAACAGTACATAACTTTCTTTGTGTGTCAAGATTAGAGTTGATTTTTCCTCTCTCTTTTGCATCATCACTTAAAATGAACATTTACACATTTTTAATTATACATACAAACCAAAAAGGATTTAGAGCTTCAAAATTTAAATAATTAAGGAAAATTAAATAAATTAAAGATGATTATGAATGACGAAGGAGAAAGCATGACTAAAAAGTTACTATGGACCTATGAATGTCCTTGATGTACAAAACTGTGCTATACAGTATCATAGACATTCTAGAGGAAGCTCCAAATTTAGCTGTAGCTTTCCTAGCAGCATGCATAAAACATAAAATCCTTTCAGGTGCAAAATTCACTATGCATCTAAAGTCAAATCAGTTGTTTAACAAAAAATATATGTGATCTGAAAGTGTGATCAGGGAGAAATGTTTTACATCGATCTTTTAAGAGAAGCCAACACTAAATAGTATTTGAGTACTGATCAAGATAATGCATTCTAGGTGGTATCACTTACAGTGACCTTAAATGTAGGCTACTGTTCCCATACTAAAGTGCAAATCAGAAAAGCAAGCTAATCACTTGGCTAAACCCAAGAGTGGACTCTAGACCCCTTAGACCAGCTCTTCTAGTATGGGCTCTGCTAACCCTTGTTTATGGAGTTTTCTCTGTGGTGGCATGGGTAGGAGGATGTCCACCTGCTCTGAATGCCTCTCTAATAATTACAGTACATATTACCAACTCAAACTCTTTAATCCAGGATTGCCCGGATTTATTTGGCTAATTTCTTTGCAGAATTCCTGTTAAGACCCTGGTGGACAAGATGATAGCTTTTCTCAGATTTTCTTTCATAAAAATTTCCAAGGAACATTGATTGCCTTTCAAATTAGAACATCACTTAATACATCAAAGAAGAAGCCTGGTTGCATGGAGTGACTGCACCGGGGGTCACCATGTACCTCTCGCCTTTGCATTCTCGTGCTGTATTTGACTCAGATGTGGCTCCTAGGGGCTCCTCATAGAGGCCAGCTTTAGACTTGGTGGAATATTTCTTACAGCATACTAAGTTTTAGAGGGGTTCTTTTCTATAACTTCCACCCTCTTGCCACACCCTATTTGCCTTTTCCCTTTCTACCCACCTTATGCTCCAAGGTGCAAGAGAGACAGAAACTAATCATTTATTTTTTCATGCTGTATCTACAGCGGCCAGGATTCAGAGCTGGTGAAGGTGTTGACTGTTGATGGGCGGAGTAAATACATCAAATCTATCATTACATTTGCAAATTTGCAAGATCAATAAGTTCTCTTGTCTCACTTATTTAGTAAACAAATTTAAGCAGATAATGAGATTTGAACTGGAGGCTATACAATGCCCTGAAGACATAGGCTAGCCACTCCCCTGTTAACATATCATACTTTCTCTAAAAGTTTATCTGGTTTATCGTGTAGTTGTGCTGATTAACGACAGTGCCACTGTGAAACAGCAAGAAAGAGACCCCTGGCACAGGAGACTATCTTTCCATTTGTGACTGCCAGAAAAACCAGAAAACAATATTCAAGAAATTTTTAGACAGCAAGAAAGCCAATTTTTCATGGTAACTAGAACAAGGAAAGAAAGAGAAAAACTGGAGTATGTTGATCATCGTGTTAAAGATCAGGAATCTGAGATCAGTAAAGGTTGGAGTTACAGTTAAGAGAGGTCTGACTGAGTCCCATTGTTGGCAGAGAGGACTTTACTTTGTCTGGGGGTCTAGCAAATGGCAGGGAAGTACGGTGCCACCAAGGAAGTTTTCTGCAGCTAACAGAGAGGCAGGCTGCAGGCGCTCCGTCGAGCAGTTCTAGTCTCGGACAAATCATCCCCTGTGTGTGTAACTTGGCTCCTTTATCTCTAAATACGAACTAATATAGTGAAAGGACTGCTTTGCGCATTAGCGACCATGTTGCAAATGTTTAGTTTTATTACAACGTATAAATTGCAGGAGGAAGCAAAGTGTGGTAGAAAGAAAAGGGAGAATGGAAGGAAAATATACAAATAGAGCTTTTTCAAATGGGAAGGGGGTCAAGTGTTGGAGGGAACAGGGAGGGATGGGAGGAGAAGGTGACAAAACAAGAATTAAGATGTATTATGGTTTGTACAAACTACCCACAGCATGTGTGATCCTTATGGACTACAAACATGTACTAATAAAAACTGCATATTTAATTTTACAAAAATAAAACAAAATATGCTGGGTTTGAATTCTGATGTTTGTTTTTCATGAGAAGAGGACAGTGGTAAATATTCTGGTCATCTTTCCTTTAGTCTCTACATCTGTCTTTCTCTCTATGTCTTGTACTATATTTCTCTCAAACACTCTCTTCCTTTCTGTGAAACAAGTGTAGCCATATCTCAGAAGGTAATTTGGACATCAGGTTTTAGAGAAGTCCATTCCTCAGAATTATTGGGAGGGTGAAAATTCTTTAGAGCATCAACTTAGAAACTGACTAAATGAGATGGCACCATCATGCCCCTTTAATTTGTTAAAGGCCTGCAGAAGCCCAGCAGATACAGGACGGTGAGCATGACCAGGATGGGATGTTTGAATAGTCTGCCTTGCTCACAGCATCCACTGAGTCCCCGGGCTGCACGTTGGATCCTAGTTATCAGACTGGTCCAGTGAACTCCTGCCTCAAACTGCTCTACTACTGAAATACAGAACAAAATCCACTCTGCCTCAGAAAAAAACAAATCAATAACAAAAGAACCACACAACGAGGGGAGATGAGAGGACAGTTCTCCCAGGATTTGGGGTAGAGTTTCTAGAGTTTACCCAAACATTCCGTTTTCCATGATTGCCTCTCAGGAAGGCTGTTTCCCTCTGCTGTACCTGAATAGTATGGTTTTATTTCTAATACTCTTAGGCATTCATTCTGTCTTCCAGGTAGGATTCTGTCTATGCAGATCTTCTTTAATAAATGGCAAACAACACAAAGTTAGGGAATGATTAGAAGCTATGTTTGTGTATTCACAGCACCAGCCCTGTTCTTTGCACAAGCAGGGCTCAGTATATTGGTGGTGAGAATGTTAGGCTTACATCACGTAAGGGTGGAGTAGAGGCAGAGTTTCACAGTGACTGTTACCCTGCGCCCAGTTCTTTGGAGCCACCACATGCTCATGCTACTCACCCCTCAGCCTCAGCCACTCTATACCTTTCCCTTTGCCTAACAGACAAGGAAATGAGATAGAATGGACATTAAAGCCATCTTGAAGCAAAACTTGGCAAAGCCAAATATTCACTCTTAGGAATGATTCTAATTTGGAAAGAAAGAATATCAGGATATAAATCAGTGGTAGAGTGCCATGCAGCATGAGCAAGACCCTGTGGAAGGAAGGGAGGGAGAAGGGAGGGAGGGAGGGAGGGAGGGAGGGAGAAGGAAGAAAGGAAGAAAAGAAGGAAGGACAGGAGGAAGGTGAGAGGAAGGAAGGAAGGAAAGAAGGAAGGGAGGGAGGGGGAGGAAGGAAGGGAAGGAGGAAGGGAGGGAGGAAGGGAAAGAGAGGGAGGAAGGAAGGAGACGTGGAGGGAGGGCGGGAAAGGATAAAAGGAAAAAGGAAAGAAAAGGAAAGGAAGACTGCGGTTTTGGGGAACCGAAGGCTGGGGTCCCCCACTGCACCCTCACTGTCCCAGTTACCTGTGATGGTCCTCATTTGTTGTAGCTCTGGGTCTTGCTCTAAGTGATTTCTATTTTCCTAGGCTTGACCGGCAACCTAGATAGGCCTGAAAGCACACCAAGCCACCCTTCACGTATCCAACCTGACCTCCTCCAGAGCACTGATAGCAGGAAATGACAAGGAGAGCCTGGTGGGAGGTGACACAGAAGACCACAGAAGAGTGGTCCTAGTGAGTGGTTCCTAGAGGTTCTGGGGCCGTGAGTAAGCAAATAAAGCCCTTCCTTCGAGCTGCTGCTCTGCCCAGCCCTATGTCTTGTAATTCTTAGCAGAACTACATAGTATGGCCTTAGAGACATGTAGAAGACCTTGACCTTTGGAAAAGAGACATTTACCAATACTAATTTATCCCTTCATCCTGGCCCTTAACACTTCTTTCTTTCTACTTGAAACATGAAGAAACCGTAACAAGAAGGATATTGAAACCATCACTCAGCACAACACCTCAGCACAGGGCCACTGCTCAGACCGGATACGAACTCTCTGTTCAGCTTCTTTGATTCGCCACCACTGGGCAGCGTAAGTAGCCCCAAACCACATCAGGGCCCATCCTTGTTCAAGCTGAACTAAACAGTCATATGGATGGCAGCTTTCCCCTCCACATCTGTTTTGTGTTATTTAAAAATCACAGCCCTCGCACCTACATGATTTGCAGCACATGCTGTCCATCTGCCTTATTACCCTAAATTAAAGTGTTGACTGGTATTGGGTTTTCTGTGCTTGCTGAAGGAGTAGAGCTCTAAGGTGACTCCCCATCAAACTCTGGGAGAAAGCAGACTGAATCAGCAAGCCCAATTTCTAGGTAGCTGTAGCAGCAAAAAAAGGACCTTTTCTGTGTCTGGCCTTGAAATCCTAGGCTTTGGTAATGATGACATTCAGATGCCAGCATTGGCCTTGTGGTTTGGCTCCTGTGCGTGACATAGAGAGAGAGAGAGCAAGAGAGGACGCTGAAGCGAGTGCATCTGGGCTTCATTAGTTGCAATGTAATTTACAAAAGGCAGCTTTTCAGATGTTGAGATAATCAGCAGGCTGTTATCGAGGTAGCGCACGGTAATCATGGGTTGACATGAGCAATCCATGCTCAGTGAGATAAATGGGTTTGACTGGCAGGGCAGCGGTTGGACTTTAATAAAAAATAAATTGAATTTTTTTTCCTGTGGCTTAATATAAGAATCATCTGGACTTATGCATAAAACCAGCACAGTAGCAAAGAGCCCTGGCAGAGAGAAAATGCCACAGTTCTGAGTCTCAGAGCCAATTTCTGCGCTATAAATTCTGTGGGTGTTTGGGCAGTGGCTGCAACTGGGGTGGGTGGGGTGAGGAGGAGAAAGCTATGCAGAGACCTCCCATCCCAATCTCAGCATAAATCACATAATAATGGACAAGTAATGTAATACCACTCTGAAGCCTCCAAGTGAATCATTGCTTTTTCCTACAATGAGTCTGGGGCTGTGGTGGGTGAAGAACTTGAAGCTGTTGACTCCTAGAATTATGACTTCTCTGGGAGCAATATATCCATGTGCCTAGTGTGGTCAAAACCAAAGTGTTTGCTGAGGGGGTCTCTTAACCTTTCCTCTATATATCCAGTCTCCAACGCATATGGAACCATTTTCATCTGCGGCATGCGTGGTCTACACACCTTGACAGTTCAGTACGGGCCCTGACTTCTCATAAAGCACCTGTTTCTTAATCTGATGAGTTGGGCTGTAGTTTTTCTAACCTGGCATGTATTAGGTGCCCTTGAAAAAGCCTCATGATGGCTCACATATAGTATTAGATTGCAGAGCATAGAGAAAGAGAACAACTTATCAGCAGAATGTGTATCACTGAGGGTACGCTGGCCGTCTGTTAGTTGATTTCTTTTCATGTAACAATACACACGATCTTCAGAGCCTGGGTGGACATTCTCTTATCATGCCATTCCTATGTGGACAAGAATTTTATGTTGGTGAAAGACAAGTTAAAGAAGCCACAAGGATCTTTAAAATACCTTAAGCTTGTAGGGTAGAAAAGAAAAGCTGATACCTGTATTTCACAGCAAGTTGATATAACATGTAGCCATTGGTGTAAGGACAAGGTCATCTTTTAAGGTCAGAGAATTCTAAAGCTGCAAAGCATTTTAGAAATAAACCAGCAATACATGAGGCAATTCAAAGACAAAATCACTTGTCCAAGGTCACATGGTACATTGGTCCAGAGCTGGTCTAGAACCCGGGGCTTTGGGCTCTTTGTATGGCGTTATCTAGCACCCTATGGATTCTCAACCCAGTCAGAAGGGCTGCTTAGAGATGCTAAAGAAAGAGTCTGGCAAACTAACGACTCCCAGAACCTCCCAGTGCAGATAGCTGCTGCCTCTTCTTTACGATTATGCTTTCTTGTGTCAATGTTGTTTGGATTCCCTCCTTCTGTTCAGCAGCCTTTAAATGTTCTTCTGGACATCATCATCACCAACATAGCCCAGAGACCCCCTGAAGATAGGTGGAGTGGAAAGGCCTAAATTCTAGGATAGGTGGCTCCACTCCAGAATTGCACGAACCAGCTGGATGAGCTTGGGTAAGTTCTTCTTGAAGTTCCTCTGACTACCAAACATGGACACAAAACCAGCCATCCCTGTCGTTTCCATGACAATGACTGTTTTCCAGCAGTGGAGCCCTTGGTTTCAGGCGAACCCTGTACTGACCACACATCCCAGCAGAAAAAGGAACAAGGGGTAGCTCCGGAGACAGTAAGGGGCGCACCAGGCCCTGCCCCCCTCAAGTCAGGACTTCAAAGAGCATGGTTAGAAATCTACCGGAATAAGACTGTCCCCAGTCCCTTTCAGATTCAACAGTTTATGGATCTATTAATGATCTGGACTCAGATATTAAGCAGAGACCATGTAAATATAAGCACAATAGCCCGCAACCTTGCCTGAGCTGTTACACATCAAGATGCTCTTATGCTTCTCTTTGCCAAATGGAAAGAGCACAGTATAGCCAGGAGTTGCCACCCTGCGCCTGCCAGGTGCCTTTTCTCAACTTGTCTCTGACTCGGGAATTGAAAATCCTCTCCCACAAAAAGAGAAGTCTTGGGTGTCCTGAGAACTGGGTTAGCCTCTCTGTTTGGATTGCTGGAAAAGACTCGCACCTGATAATTCACATGAAGACTGGCATAGAGGTCCACTGAACACACGATTTGCTCCTGGATGAATGTTTTCGGCCATCTGAGACACAGGAAGCGGAAGAGGAGCTGCTGCTCCTTTATTTTCAAAGCTATGGAAAATTTCATACTAGAAGGATGGTCCTGTGATGAGCAGTGATACATCGAGCTGTAGCATCCCTCAGATTGAACTCTCATTTCCTTTCTCTACCTTCACCAATCTTTCACTGCCATGGCCCTGAAATTCTGCCCCTCCCTGTGTACTCACCACAATTATCTGTTATTTAAGGCTATTCCTAGCACTGGCCTGTTTGGGTAGTGCTTCTTGCCTTTTTTTTTTTTTTTTTTTGTCATAGCTGAGGAACAGAAGGAAGCATGGTTTATTAAGTGACTGCTAGGTCCAATGTAAGGCATACATGGACGACTGTAAATGTCATCTGGTTTAAGCTCATCTGAAATGGGTGTTTTTATTTTTAAATGAAGAAACAGAGGCTCAGAAAGAATAAAAATTACCCAAAGAGAATCTTGGCACAAGAGAACCAGAATACACTGGACTATTTTATTTTACAGACTTGCAGGGCTACTTCCTACAAGAACATAGGTACAGCCTTGGGCTCCTGAGGAGGGTGACACACATGAGCTGTTTGGGGTGTCTGAAGCCAACAGGTGGCTTCACTGAGGGGACTGGGCAAGCAGCAAAGCCATGTGAATAGGGAGAGTCAAATGTCAGTGGAGCGCTTCCTAAGGCTGCAAGCCCTGCTTGTGCCAGTTTTGCACTGACAGCAGAGGAGGCGCTGGCAGGCTAGTCGGAAGTCAGGAGGAAGTTTGCATGGTGTTTGGAAGGAAGCTGAGAGGAGAAACCATAAGGCACTTCCCAGACTAGAGCCTGCAAAATGGCCCTAGAGGAAGCAGGAAAGGGGCTTTTCCCATGGTAAGTTGGGTTGTTTCTTAATGTCCTGTGATTATTTTCAGACATACTGTTTTGCACATTACATTGCTTTTTTTTCATTTGTTCATTAGTCTCTAAAATATACATCTACTTCAGTTCATACAACCTTGAAGAACAAATCAGTCAGGGTCAGTCCCTGACTGCATGCCCCATGCACCCCCATCTCATAACAAAATGAGACAATTGCAAATTTTTGCCTAGAGCTCTTCCTCATCCTATCTCAGTAAGGCAGAGAGGAGCAGATCAGAAGCTCTTGACTGGGAAGGCTCGGGAGGTGCACAGTGCACAGTAGGGTCTTGAGTACAAACACTTCCCCTGACTCACTCTGTTTTGCAGAGTCAGTGTTTCATGAGCACATCAACCAAGCCTCTGATACAAAGCCCCTGGAGTCTCTTCTGAGGTATGTTTGCTGACCCTGACTGCCTTGGTCAATAGAAACACTATTCCAGGGCCACCGGACTACATGAGAGCAATCTTCTGCCCAGAAAGTTTCCAGAGGCCTGGGAACTCACTTATCTGCCAGGAAAATTGCCAGCTTGGGGATTTGATGCTGCTTCTCTGCAAAAACAGGCGCTGAATTACCCTGCACTTAACAAATGGTTACCCTGCTCTCACTAAATCTGCCAACACAAATTGAATTGTATTTTTTCATCGGTGTATACAGTGGGTGTGCTCTAGAGCCAGCACTAATTGCCCCCAAGCAAGATACATGCACAGACCTGAGTCTGCCTGCTTACCTTCTGTTTCATTCTAGCAAATTAAAATGTCACAGAGCTACCAAGATCCTTTAGAAGATGCGGTCAGATGAGGGGCTGCAGCGGGGGCAGGGAACACATCATTTGCTCTCACAACTCTCCGCAATTTAGACGACTAGAGAGAACAAAAACTGAAAGAACTGGTTAAAACATTCACAGCTTGCAGGGAAAGTCCGTAAACTGCAGTATGGATTGAATCTTCCCAGAAGCAAAAAGCTGATATTTTGGCAGTTTTCTTAAGAGTTATTTTTACATGACTGGTGCCCTTTCATGGATTTCTACTTCCTTCCTGTTCACTCTTCTAACCGACCATAATCAATTTGTTTTAATTGAGGTCTATGAAAATTTCCACGCATAGTAGCCATTCATGAATCAAAGTTCATCAGCAAACAAAGTTCAGGCGATCAGAAATGGAATTAAGTTTAGAGGCTCTCAGAGGGGAATTGCAGTAGAAAACAGAATTGTGTGTGCAGCTGGAATGTCGCGGGTTGTGCCCACCTGAACTCTCTGAAGTTGCCACAGAATAGTCATTAATAATGGAACGCCATGTTCTCACATATGCTTTACTAGCAGGCATCTCCCAGGTGTGTAAGCTTCAGCAGCTCATGTTCATCCCTTTCAGAAAGGAAGTGCGGGTTCGTGCCCCATCCCATTTTCCAGAGCACAAAAGGTAGATCCCAGTACCTCCCCAGTACCTGAGCAGGAGCTGAGAGAAAAGTACAGGCCACATCCCCATCATGACATCAAAACAGTAAAAAACCACTGACCAGCAAGAGGTCCCTGCTTCAAGGAAATCTAGGTATTTTTACCCAGTCCTGCCTACATTCCAAGAGGTCAGGCTTTTCTCACCAAATCTTCATTAACAAGGGCCTGCCAAGAGGCACTTGGAATGAGGAGATGTAATGTGAAAGCTGAAATATAAGACTTTCTGGGACGTTTCAATGGTTTATAGGGCCAGCAGGACCAAACATGAAAGCAAGCTGTTCCAGAAAATTCAGGATAAATGATAGCCAACCCATGGGGGCTCTAAAATCAAAAACAGAGAACACCAACGCAGGCAGGCAGGGAGGGCCCATTCTGACAGTGTTTAACCTCCTCATGTGTGGATTTTGGGGAGGGGGTGATATTTAGTATTGAACCCAAGGCCTCCTAACTGAGCTACCTTTCCCACCCCTTGAGAATGTTTTATTTGAGACAGCATCTTGCTAAGTTGCCAAGGCTGGGCTTGAACTTGTGATCCTTCAACCTCAAGCTTCCTAGAGTGCTGGGATCCAAACACAGGTCTTCCGATTGTAAAGCTATGGTCTAAGCACTGTACAACTCTGCCTCTGCATGAAAATATGTGCAGTTTAGCCTGTTGGCTGTGCTCTGACATGGATGAGAGCTTTGAGGAAATTTTTTGGGTGAAAGGTCCAGACCAAGGACTCTCCTCCTTTGGAGTCTTTGCATTTGGAGTAGTTACTGTCTGAAATTTTTCTCTCCCCAGTCAGTATCTCCCTCCCTTGCATCCCTCAGGTTTACCAGCTCATCAGACACCAACTCATCAAGGAGGTCTTGTCTTACTATCCACACATACCCATCCAAATAGGACCTTCTCTTCTTTTCCTCTTTCCCCATATTCTTCATTGCTTTTCATTTGTATATTTTCTGTTCCTTCTTGTAGGTCCAGTCATGAAAGATGAGACTTTGTCACGCTTGTTGTTCTGTTCCCTATGTCTAGAACAGGAATCAGCTGGTTGTATAAATGACCAAGTAGTGCGTATTTTAGGTCTTGGGCACCACATGTTTTCTCTTGCACTTATTCAGCTTTGTCACAGTACCGTGAAAGCAGCTTAGATAATGTGTATGAATGAACACACTGCATCCCATAAAATTTTGTTGACCCTAAAATTTGAATTTATATTCTTTTTGCATCGTGAAGTATTGTTGTGTTTTTCTTTTTAACCATTTAAAATATTTTAAAAAAATCTTCCCTCTGAGACATAAAAAGTAGGCATTTCTCTGAATTTGGCCTTGGAACCATGGTTTACAGACTCCTGGTCTAAGTTAGCAGCTAAACAAGTACATAATTCAACCATATCATCATAGCTTATGGCCCTTAGTCATGCGCTGAGGGTGTTCTAGCAGTCAGGAAGGACCTGTCCTCCAAGAGTTACAGTCTGATTTTACATGTAAGGGAGAAATGCCAGGAAGGCAAGTGTAGAAGTTCTCTATCAGGAAAGGAACAGCCAGAGAGTTACCCATCTCCCCTGAAGCTTCACCAGAAATAGGGCTCCCAAATAAAAGCTTCTTTGGCACTAAATACAAACAAAACAGTAAGCTCAGAAATCAGGGCCTGAGAAGAACAGCGCTGTTAGGGGGCCTGGTGTTCCAGAGACACAATGATATCACCCTCCCGCTGTCCAAGGGTATGTGAAGCAATGTGAGCAATGTACCGGACTGGGCAGGAAGTGGGGGAGGCCCCTCCTAGAGTGAAGAGAAACAGTAGATAAGAGGTGGTAATGCTTAGCTTGGTGTCTTAATACTTCAGGGACCGAGGCAAGAGGATCTCAAGTTCAAACCCATAACAAGTTTAAAGCTAGCCCAGAATATACAGCAAGAGGTCTCAAAAGTCAAAGACAGCAGAAGGAAATGCTGGAGAAAAGCTTTCAATCATAGATCCAGCTACCATGTTTTGAGAGGCACTAAGATAGGAGCTGAAGAAAAGACAGTCGAGGCCCATGGTCCTAAGGAGCTTACACTGGAGAGGATCCATAGACAGTAAACACGATTCAACTAAATTTGTGGTAGGTGCTATAGAAAAGAAATATAGGGTGCTATGAGAATATAATAGAATATAATAGTCAGCCAGATTAGGTGCTGACATCCCCAGTATTTTGTCCAGACTATCTTTCTGGCAGACGAGGAAGGGAGGGTATGTCATACACACAGAGATGTTCAGAATCCCAGTGGTGTAAGAACTCAGGTGTGCTCAGGAACCACACCATCCATCAAGCCCAGCTTTGAGGTGAGGAATAGGACAAGGACCCTCATGTGAGAGAGAACCCAGCTCCCGCAGGGCCATGGGTGCCTGCCAAGTCAGAAGTTTGGGTTCAGTCTTGAGGTCTAAACTTTTTCATTTGAATGGTGGCCAACCAACTCTCTGGCCTATACTCTTGAGTTCTCCATGAAGAGGTCAAGATCTCTCAGCTAATCTGCCTCATAGGGCAATTTCCAAGAAATTCCCATAGACTTAGGGGTGAACAAACCCATAGCAACTGTAACTGACTGTCATATTTAGTGATATTTAAAATACCAACTGAGATATCTAAATAAAACACCAGCATTTGGAAATGATGCTGTGGACACTGGACTGTTTCTCTTTACAATGTGATGAGACTTCACCCACTTTTTAAGATAAATATTTGAGTTATCTCTAGTGAAAGTGAGGAAGAGATGATTTCTGTACTGGTTGAGCCAGGTAGCGGGAGCACACTGTTCAGCTGGGATGTCTTTGCGTTTGCGGGTGCTCTTCTTTATAAGCGGCCTCAGTGTGGGGCTGAATCCCTTTCTGTGCATCTTCGGGAGTCCCTGAGCATCTCTGTATGGTTGTTTAAGTCTCCTTAGGTCCTTCTGAACCGCTGACCCTTTTAGTCCTTCACGGAGAGGGTGAGAAAGGTGAGGTGAGCTGCCCTCCCTCCCCCCACTCCCTCTGGGCCTGTGGGCTCTTTCGATGTTCCCTGATTTCTATTTTCCTGTCCTCCAGTTACCTCTTTCCTCTCCCTTTCTCTCTCTCCCCAAGTCTCTGCTCTGTGATTAACCACAGTATAAACAGAAGACTTTATTCTGTTATAATTATTTGAAAAGAGTTTATGTTTCCTGTTTCTAGTTCAAAGGGCTGCTGAGAGAACAGTATTATGCTCCTCTCTCAGAAACAGGTAAATAGCAGTTTTCCCTTAGCAGATGAAAGCCGTAGATGAAATGTTTGCCATCTGTACTCTGCCCAAGAATGCATTCTGCCAGGGTACTCAGTTCCCATGAAGATCACTCCTGAACAGCCAGCTTTACTGCTGAGAGAGCAAAGAGTCTAAAAGACGTAAGTTCTGCCTAACAGGAGTTCTGTGGACCCTTTCCCTAGAGTTACGCTGTACCAAATTCTGGGAAAGATATTTCTCCGAGAGTTTAGCCTTAGAACTAGATGTCACAGAGACTTGTTTCCATCTTGATGAGTAACCTGTCGTTTGGACTAGATGACCTGTGACCTCTATTATTTTAACCCAAGGATCCTGCCGATATTCTCTGTTTTAAATGGTTCCCTCCTCACACATAGCACCCCCAGAATTTTTGCATACCTAAGCACTGTTAGTTCCTACCTGGGCAAAGTTACCAAGCTTCCTCAGAGACAATGTCCTAAAAATTAAGCCAACTCATTATGCATAAATCACTATGTATGCATATTATCAACTTTTTGCCTAAAATATCATCTTCCAGGCTTAGTGCCTCTGTACAGTCTTGAGAATTAATCACTTATATTTGTTTTGTCTTCTTTTTATCTGTAGAAATCTGTTAGAATCCTACATTTTAATGATTCCTTCTTTGATGCAAGGAGTTTAATTGAGCAGCTCTTAGCATGCCCTAGAGAGTCTAATGAGAAATAAATAATCCTAAGTAGCCTCCCCTAGGAATGAAGGGTATACTCTACCCAGAGGCTCTATCATTAAGGAGATTTGCTAATTGTAACAACAGTGTTAGGATACTTCCCGGTTAAGCAAGAGATTTCTTTAGGGCTTGGTTCATTTCTTACCTTGCAGGCTATTATTCCCTGCTGTCTCTAGACAGGCTGGGTGAGGAAAATCTCAGTCACCGCTTGCTGAGTTAGTGTTTGGTGGTTATGATGGTTAAAATGGAGTGTCAACTTGATTAGGTTTAGGACTCACCTGAGGAATTGTTGGAGCACCCTTATGGGTAGGCCAGGGAGCTGTGAGTATAACCTTGGAGTCTGTATCTGGTCCTTCACCCTTTCCTGTCTGGCACTGTTTCCCTACGCTGCTTCCTGGCCACCATGAAGTAAGACAGCCATATTCTGTCTTGCACTTCTACTATGATATTCCTGCCTTGGAGGTAGCCAACCATGGACTGAACCCCTGAAACCATAACTTCCTTTTAATTTGTAAGTATCAGAATATTGTGTGTCACTGATGGGAAAGCTAACTGATGCAGAAAACTGGTAGCAGAGAAATGCTGTGACTATACCTGACTGTATGATTTAGAAGATTTTCAAACTGACAGTTTTCAAACTGGCTCAAGAAACTTCAGTTATAGGACTTCCGGGAAGATGGCAACCAGGTGAGCAGCAAAGGAGTGATCCTCCTTGATAAACACCAGCAGCTCAAGACAGACATGGCGAGCGTGAATGCCGGGACCTCGGCTGGGAAGATCAAACTGAACGTGTTTCTCTGAGCTGCCGGGGGAGATGCGGTAGGGTGGCCAAAACTGCCGTGGCGAGACGCGGGAAAGCCCCAGATGCTGGGAGCCAGAGACGCTCCGCGCGGGGAGGGGGCTTGGCTGGGTCCGAGCGCCATGGGGGCACAGCCAGCTCGGTCCCTCCTGCCTCCTGAGCCGGCGCAGCTTTCCAGCGACTCCCGACAGAGATTGGCTTTTTAGCAGCAGCAACGCCCGGCAGTCTCACATTTTGCGCGCATCGGGCAGGCTGCGCAGCCTAGACCCTTGGCAGCCTGCGGTCCGTGGCCAGGGCGGAGCGAGCAGCATAGGAGCGGAGCATCCCGCTCCCTCCCCCAGGCCCGGAGAGCGCGAGGAAACAAGTGGCTGCGAGCGGCGGATCGCGAGCATAGCACAAAAAACTGGCACCTTGGAACCTTCCTGCCTGCAGGGACTCCGAAAACTGGTGAGCTATCTGTGCTCGCCACCAGATCACCGAGTGGGGGAGGAGATCCATCCCTATACCTGCAGGGAGCCCCGGGAGGGCGGGGGAGCGGTCTTACACACCTCACCCAGGTCTCTCGCTAGGGAGTAGCTAACCAATATCTGTACTGCCTTTTAAGCGGAACTCTCAGCAGAAAGCTTAAGGGACATTCCCCCAAAGAAAAGTCATTGGAGCAGCCTCTGCAGCAGACCTTTGCCTGCTGAACTGCCTGGGGAATCTATTGCTCAATATTTTGAATCTGATACCCAAAAAAGGGAAGACAGAAGAACAAATCTCAGCAGAAAGCTTAAGGGACATTCTCCCAAAG
>PVLD010008770.1:0-15000 GCA_004027595.1 Dinomys branickii
TCCTCCCAGAGTGCAGGGATTACAGGTGTGGACCACCACAATCAGCTTTACTGTTAGTTTTAATCTCTTCCAACATGACACCAATACTCCTAGCAACCATTTCCTGAGAGTATGTCACATATCCACAATGTTCCAGATACTAGAGGCAGCAACAGAGGAAAGTTCTGAGTAGCTCGCTCCTGAACCTATTTATAGCGCAATGAGGAAGAAGTGAGTATTAAGAGTGAAACAGTCAGGAGTCAACACAGAACTTGATGGGACCAGAAATACCAACAAGAGGATGTCAGGAATGGGAACCCCACTGTGAGAGTGGGAAGACTTCCCGGAAATGGTGAGATGCAAGCTGTACACAGGATATGGAGGAGGACCAGTCCTGGAGTGCCTTTTAGAGAAACAATGTGTAGAGTAGAAGACAAGGAGAGGGAGCCATCTGCCCTGGGGCTGGAGCTGACAGGGGGACAAGTGGAAATAAAGCTGGAGAGGCAGCATGGACCTACTACAGAGGGTTTTGAGACTGAGTCAGGAGTTAGCATAGCTACAGCACAATAAAAATCACTACAGCTTCTTGAGTGGAAGATTTGCTGCCAAGCATGAGTGTTAAGAAGATCGGGTTAAAAGCAGCAGGCAGAAAAGGCCTTAGAAAGAAAGGGAGGTCACAGGGCCCCACTTACTGCCACTGTCCACCGCTACTGTTAATAGGTTGCAGACACATGGTGAAGTTCTGAGGGCATACAGATGGCCAGTGGGAAGACAGTGAAGTACATAAAGGAAGGATTAGCATATTGGAGAAGAGAGGAAGATAAAACGGATATTCCAGATATGGTAAGCACAGCATGTTGGCAAAATGACTTCTGGATTTGAAGCTGCAAAACTGATCAGATCAGTCACAAGTGGGGGATTTTAGAGCAGTAGCAGTTGGGGTCTCCTTTAATCACATGCTGCTGTACAGTCCTACATGATTGTCACTGCAGAACATGTTTGTTTGGCCATTGTATTGTCACCTCAGAATGACCTTGATAACAGTGGGGGTCTTCCTCTGCCACCCCCACCACTTCTATTTCCCTCAACCCTGGAGTCCATTTCCACTGCCTTTCCTTAAAGACACTCTCCAGACCTCTCTTCTCAAGTCCTACTCAGTTTCTCAATTACACTTATTGTCTGGTATCAAAACAAGCATTGCTGCCTGTTCCATTCATATTGAATGTATCCAAGAAATCTCTAGAAGCTCTGATTTCTAATGCTAATTGGTTTATGGTAAAGTCCCTGCAGGAATGTAAGCATTAAACTTTAAAATGGAGTATAGTAACAACAACTCACATTTATTATCATTGTGCATCCACTGCCATGCAAGACACTTTGAACAGTTCACTCATGCAATCCTCTCAGTAACCTCAGGAAGCAGGTAGCAGTATTGCTTTACTGTTGGAAAACAGGCTAGGGAACTTGCCTTAGACAACTGGGCTAGTAAGTGTGGCGGGGGGGGGCAGTGCCAGACTTGAAGCCCACATTATGAACTTCTAGCTTCTTGCCTCCACTCTAGAGAGCACCTGCCTGCCTGTGGGCTTGATCCTCTCCTCCTTCCACGTCTTTCTGTCAGGGTCAGGCAGAAATGCTCATGGACAGCAGCTCTGGAAACCTCAGGCTCAACATAAGATTTGCCTGCTCCTCCTCCAAACCTTTGCCTTAAGCCCAAGGATGGAACTTAATTTCTTCTCTTCTTTTAATTCTCCTTTTTTCCTCCTCCTTTGTCTCTGCCTTCTTCCTCCTCTTCTTCTCTCCTTTTCTCTGTCCCTTTCTCTTCTTCCTTCTCTACACTCTAATTTTACCTGGATCTTGTTTCGATTGTTAACCTTGATATGTCAACTTCATTGGATTAACACGCAGCACACTCTTGGATGTGTGTGTGGGTAGGCCAAGGAGGTGTGGTCTTGCGCACAATCCAAGGTTCTCTGCCGCTCCCCTCCTCTGCTTCCTAGCCACCTTGACCTAAGCAGCTTTGCTCCATCTCATCCTTCTGCCATGAGGTTTCTGCCTTGAAGTCTGCCAACCATGTACTGAATCTGAAACAGTGAAGTAAATCAGACCTCTCCTCCTTCAGGTTGTGGGTGTCAGGTATTGCGTCTCAGTAATGGAAAAGCTGACTAATACACTTCTCTATGCCCAGGATTCATTCTCATAGCCCTCTTTAATCCTCCCAATCAAAAGAAGCCCCAAAGCCTACTATTTGGTTCCAATTTTAGTAATGTTTTTCTAGAGCTCAGGGCTGAGCTTTCTCCTCCTGGCTTATAATCACCATTATCACTGGGACAGTTACTGAACACTTACCCTGCGCTGGGTACACGCAGAGCCTCTCACAGGTATTGTCTCATTTGTCTTTTCATCATTTAAAACAGGAATTATCTGAACCATCTTACAGTTTCCAAGGTCAGACAATCATCAAGGAGCCATGAACTCAGGTCTGGTAGATTTCTAGCCTAGATTCCTAATTGTCACATGCTACAGTTCATAGCTGGGGTTTGCACTGCTCAAAATACCTGTATGTTATAATATGACTGAGTTTGTCTACCTCCTAGTAGAATGCTATACAAACTTCTTGCAGAGATTCATTTATGTTTCCTTCCGATGTGGCTTTACAAAGTTTGGTCTTCCCCATTTTATCTAAGCAAGTCTAAATCTGTCTGCTAGCCTCATGGCCCCTCGCATTTAGTTAACAAACACATAATGTGTATTTGCTATTTTCATCCGTGTGAAATTGACTGCCTCTTTGTGGTATGTCTAAACCACGCATTATTCAAACTTGGGCACACACATCCCACTTCCTTGGTCAGCAGAGCATATTAGACAAAAGAAAAGTAGAAATATTTTGTTGGTGTTTAATTGTCATGTTTCATATATGTGGCAGTCACAAATGATTCATATTAACTCCGATCAAAAACTGAATTAAACCCGGCCACTTGTAATACTCTAACATTTTTAAAACCAGAAATATGTACATATTGTATGATAGAGCACATACTAAGAGAAATTTCTAAATTACTGTGAATTACTTAAGTCCTTAACCTAATTATTAGCTTTTATTAATAGGATAAATAACAGCTACACTGGTTTCACGGGGCTCTAAAAGGGCATGTTGGAGATTTGACTGGACTTGGACTCACTCTGTTGGATCTAAAAGCAGGGCTTTGCAAACTCAACAGTTAGATAAACACTAGCTGTGAAAAAAACAAATCATTTGTTGCTCATTACCAGGAGGAACTGTAAGATACAGTCTCCTAAGATACAGTTTTAAAAGCTAGAGAATCCTATTGAAACACCTGTCTCCTTTTTTTCTTTCTTTTTCTCTTTTTCTTTCTTTCTTTCTTTCTTTCTTTCTTTCTTTCTTTCTTTCTTTCTTTCTCTCTCTCTCTCTCTCTCTCTCTCTCTCTCCTCTCTGTCTCTCTGTCTCTCTGTCTCTGTCTCTCTGTCTCTCTGTCTCTCTGTCTCTCTGTCTCTCTCTCTCTCTCTCTCTCTCTCCCCCTCTCTCCCTCTCTTTCTTCCTTCGTTTGACAGGGTCTCACTATGTTAGTTCAGGCTAGTCTTGAACTCACTATATAGCCCAGACTGGCCTTAAACTTGCAGTGATCTTTCTGCATCAGCCTTCCAAGGGGTTACAGAGATGAGCCACCATGAACTGCCAAATCAACTGTTTCTTAAGGCATCAAAGGTATTTTGAATGTTTCTCGAAGCTACAAATGTTATAATGTTCCCAAATGCACTATCAAAAGCTATTGGCTAGTTTCATGGTTTAAATCTAAGGCCAGAAGAATTCTCTCAGTTCAGAACACCAAAGCCCTAGGAACTCACAACCTCTCCCTGTAGTTCTCGGGAAATTAGAAACTTGTCAGAGCTTGTGCTCCATGGTAAGAGCTTTCTTCTCTCACATGACGTCCTCTTCAGGTTGAGCCCATTAGGTGCAGGTGGCGCTCTGTTCTCCATGCTGCCAGGAACCGGGCGGGCTCTGTTCTCAGTGCTCTCCAGAGCCATCATTCAGCTCTTGCTGGTGATAAGCCCAGGGAAGCGCTGATGAATTCAGGTCTTCAGTTCATAGGAATGAAATTGTCGCAAATACTGAAATGTCTTCTTGCAGGTATATGGTTCTGGTATAAGAATTGTCAACTTGAGTTTTGTGATACCCAGATTACTAACAAGAGGCACGCTAGTGTCCCAAAGAAATGTCCCAGAAAAAAATATATATATTGTCATATATATATATCTATACACACACACTATATACACTATATATACACAATATATAATGTATATATACAATATATATACAATATATATATACAATATATATGTTGTCACACACACACACACACACACACACACATATATATATAGTGTGTGTGTGCGTGTGTGTGTGTGTGTGTGTGGTGCTGGGCACTGAACTCAGGGCCTTGCACATGCTAGGCAAGTACTCTACTGCAGAGCTACATCTCCAACCCTCATTTATAAAATTTTAAAAGTGTTTGCATGTTATTTTCTTTCCTACTTTCTCTTCTATGAAGAGGGGAATATGTCTAAATTAAACTCTAATAAAATTTAAAAAACACTACTGGGCTATATTTGTCTAAGTATGAGTGAGCCCAGAGGAGGTGAATTTTAGCTAGCTGGGTATCTACCATAAGGCCTTTCCCAAATTCCAAGGCTCTCACAGCAGAACAACAGTTTTTAGGCCACAATATCTCTTGCTCCAATATTTGAAATGGAATTCTAACGTTAAGTATGGGCTTCTAGAGAATATAAGCCCCTGAAAGTGTACCAAGTTCAGTGATAACACTCTTATCACTCTGATTTCACTGCCTGAGGTCAACCACAGCCCGAAAAAATTAAACCAAAATTTGAAGAAATTAATAATTTATAAACTTTAAAAAATTTCTATTATAGTATATTATGCTTTCTATTTCATTGTTAGTCATTGTTAATCTCTTACTGTGTGTAATTTATAAATTAAACTTTATAGTATGTGTGTATAAGAAAAGTCATAGTATATGTATAGGGTTTGGTACTATCTGTGGTTTTATGATTTCCATTCAGGTCTTGAAATGTATGCCCCCCAAATAAAGGGATAACCTATAATAGAACAGATGTTTGTGCTCTGAATGGTTCAAGTTTAAGTCTACATATTTGTATGTATCTCAAGTACCAGACATCTATCCAGACCCATCTGAAAATAAAAGTAAATTGTTCTTTTGTTTCCTACCTAACTTAGAGAATAATAAATACCTGGGTATTTGTTTTATTTTAAAGTATATAATCTAGGCATATCCAAATAGGTAAATACATTTACATATTTAATTACATGTTTACATACATATTTTAAATATACACACCATACAGACAAATACACATATATCACTTCATAAATACACAAAGGTTCTTGTAAGAAATTTTATCTGTGAATCAATTCAAAGAATAAATAAGGGAGACTAAAATTTATGAATATTTAGACAGACCATGGGAAGACGGAAGGCTTTGCACTTAATCACTTAATACTTAGAATTGCATTTTTAAACCATAACAGAAATGTCATCAAGTTTCATAAATGTAATGAAATAAAAGTGATTTCTTACTGAATACTGGGAAAGATGTGTTTCCTTTTAACACTTGAAATTCTTGCTCTAGTCGTCTCCGTAAGTCTATTTGTTCAAATAAAACCTTCTGAAGTTCTTCTAATAGAGAAAAAAAGAAGCGTCATTTTACTAATCTTTACAAATAACTCTCCAGAGGACTGTTATATGTGGCAATTTATTATTATAAGACAAAATATTTTACCAGTTAAAAAAGTGTTGCATAGACATAGGATAGATTTTGTGCAGAAATCCATGAATATAAATCAATGTAATATATTATTTTAAAGTATTATATTACAGTGTCATGTATTGATTGATATGTATGCATTAATCTCAATTATATCCACCCAATGGTCCATATATTATTCATATGTTGCTTGTCAAGCTTAAAATATGGTGTAGAGCAAAAATATCCTCTTATTATCTCCGTAGTCCTTTAAAGCTAAGAGAAGTTCTACAACATTAAAACTTTACCTTTCCCCATATTTTCTACATCCTTTTTGAGTGAATGAGGTGAACTGGTTTCTTGAGTGTGTTCACCTTCAAACAAGGAAAAGAAAAACATTAGTTGCATGTGAGCTATTTTCTGAAAGTTTTTCATTTTCTTTTAATATCTGTAGAAGAATTTGTTTACTATAACCTGAAATTAGAAATCCTCAGAACCCAATGTACTTCTCATTTGCTCTTTTACAATTTCCAGAACCATTGAAGGGAGCCACAGGAAACGAGGGCAGAGCCTGCCTGGCCTGTGCATAGCAGTTCTGTGAGCACAGAGTCCTACAGTTAGCTCCTCTCCAGGCTCCCCACCATTATCCAACTCCTACAGAAAAGCAGTTCCTGGAGCAGGCAAAAGAGGTGGGCCAGGTCAAGTTTTCTAAGAGAAATCTCATGGGCGTCCCTCCCCTCCTTGAATGAGGGAGCTTCAATTTAACTGAAAGGCCCTCCAAACTGCAGAGCTCGAAGCCTCCTAGAATTTTTTGGCCTCCAAGATGTGGAACAGTGAGAAAGAATTTGGGGGAAGGCTAGAGTTGTGGTTGGAAGTCAGCCTGGAAGGGTTGCCTAGTAATTGATCAGGTGGTTTTAAAAAAGCAATTTAAAATAGAGATATAAGTTGGATGTTAGTTTGTAAATATTTATTTGCTTGCTGTTCACTTCTGAACTATTTATGCTGGACTAATAAAATTGTAATGTTTGATAACAGGGGTGCAGTTTAGTGGTAGAGCACATGCTTAGCATGCATGAGATGCTGGGTCCAATATCCAGTAACAATAACAAAAGCAAAGAACCAAAAAATTCATCTGTATTGTGAATAACAAGTTGTTCTTACCAATTTTGCTTATATGCTAACTAGAATGATGGCAAGACATAAAAAGTATTTACCTACAGGACACTGAGTCTCTATAATCCAGGAAAATCTAAATAAATCAAAGAAATCCAATCATTCAGCTAAACAAATAATTGTATTTTCAAATGTTTAATTGATTTCTGTAATAGTCACCTAATTTAATTACGCTTTCTGGTTTGTCTGAAGAGATACCATAATACAGATAAAGGCATTCTGAGCAGGTTTTATGGACTTCTTCTCCATTTGCAGGGGCTAGATATCTCCTGTGTCCCCAGAACGCCTTGCACAGGCCTCCTGTGTCCCCAGAGCACCTTACACAGGCCTCGGGCATAGTGCTGTTTACTTACTCCCTTAGGCACCCACTAAGTTGTGTGTTACTTGGAGCCAGGGGCTCTGTTTTCCCTGCACGACCAGTGCCTAACACAGTGTTGGACACACAATAAGCCTTCGTTAAAGTATCTGCAGTTATTACTGAAAGGAACCCCAGAAGGCTGTAAATTCTAAATTATGGCATGGACAAGAATTCATCCCAATTCTCTCCTCACTATCCATTTCCCTCAGCAAGAAATGGAATATAATGGCCCTGGGCACTTGTAGGAATGTGTGGAAATTTCATTGTCTATGTAAAAATTTCTGTAAAGAGGGAAAGGAAACTTCTCCCCAAAGCAGTGACCTATACTGCAATATTATGAATGGTCAGGAAAATCCTCACCAGTTTACTGTAAATGGTAATTTTGCATTCTACCTGATGACTATTGGCAGTATTGTGTGCACACACATGCATGTGCATGGTTGTGTATATTTAAATACATCTATGTAACATATACATTTATGTAAATGTTTCAGAAAATATGCACAATTACTGAAGGAAGCCAATAATACCCTTGCATCCCTAAATTCCTTAATGGCAAGTACTTTCTCCAATAGCTGAATCACATTTACACAACCTCATTCCCACTTATCTTGGTAATTGCTGACCTCTCTCTAAAGGTTCAGCTGCACCTTAATACATTAGCTTTCTCTACATAATAAGAAAATAGCCAGGTGTGTTGGCGCATGCCTGTAATCCCAGCACTCAGGAGGCTGAGGCAGGAGAGTCATTGTGAGTTCAAGGCCAACCTGGGCTATGAAATGAGTTCAAGACCAGCCTGAAGTACACAGTGAGACTCTGTCTCAAAAAGAAAAAAAAAAAAGGAAAATAATGGGGAAATATCTATGAAGTATTTTAAGTATAGACTTAAATATACATTCTAAAAATATTATTATATGAAAGAAGAATTTCATGATGGTTGACAATAAATCATTACTACATAAGCCAAACATAATATTTTGAAATGAAGATAAATGCATATCATGTCCAGTTTTTCCCATTTAGCCTCATATAGACATTTCACACTCATACACAATTTTGAATCTGATTTTTTTTTTTTTTTGTGGTACTGGGGATCGAACTCAGGACCCTGCGCTTGCTAGGCAAGCGCTTATTCCACTGAGCTATATCCCCAGCCCCACAATTTTGAATCTGAACAAGTGTAAAAACAAACATACATCTCTGCACTTATCTACAGGTTACAGTGAGACTATACCATTCTGCAACTTTATCAGCTACTCAGTACATGATTTAAATGAGATCATTTGTTTCTGAATAAGCAATTCTAGAATCCATATCCTTATCACATTACAGATCAGATTCCTTTTGATTTGTTAGTATATTTTGTGGACCGTTTATCTTATATCAAATTTCAACTTGATAATTAAATTTAAAAGTTCAAACGTGGTGTGTAAGAACGCACTTCTTTCTCACCTCACAATTAGTAGCTTTACATGGCTATGAAATCTTCAAATTGCTAATAAATGAAACCATATTAACCACAGGAAAACCTACTAATGTCATTAATAATGAGCTTTTCTTTTCAGCAGCTTTGGGAAGGTTTCATAAGTATTTGGCCATCAGTGTCTATTGCAAAGAGACTGCAATTCCAGAGTAAAATCTGCCAATTCAAACCTCAGAAGATTCAAATGTCTCACTTAACAAAGGTTTTTTAAAGTAGTTAAATATTAGGTAAATAAAGAGCACAGAAGCAGCTTTGACTGCCTTTTGTGCATCTTTTACTGGACTGTTGCCTTTCGTATATTACTAATCTGTGAAAACCAGATTGTTAATGGTGGTTAAAAATGACCTCTGGGAGCCTGGATGTTTGTTCACTATTACTGCTAATGTTTTCCATCTGGTTAAAAAAAAGAGGCAGTCTAATACTAGATTAAATAAATGTGATTTCGTTGACAATGAGCTCCCAATTTTTATAAATATTCCATCAGGTTAGGTGCATTTCTTTTTTAAAAAAAGTGATAAATGGGCTGGGAGAAATGCAAAAATTAAAATGCTTACTTTCCTTCTCATACCCCCAAATTTTTTTCCAAAAGAGAGTTACAAACCAGATGGGAGAAAGAATAGAGATATGCTCTATGGTGCACAGATATAGACAGAACATTATATCCAGGATGAATGTCTTTCTTGGAGGCCTGGGCTCAAACATGTCTGAGGTCAGACTGTAGAAGAAAGCAATTGCTTGGTGAACAGAGAACGATGAAAAGGTAGGGCATAAAATGCATCTTGTGGGTGGATGTGACTAAAAGCTGCTCCCTAGCGGTGTGTCTACACCAGCCCTCAACCAGTGCACCGTCACAGGGCCAGTTGGCTGTGACTTCCGTGGTTCCCATGAGGCCTGCTTGCCCTAGAGGATAGAGCTAGCACTGTGCCACATGGAGAAACTTCACTGCTTCTTGTACAAGCGGAGGCCAGACCTGGGGCTGAGGTTCCTGCCTTCCTGTTCTCTTCCTCCTCAAGCAGCAGTGGTCTCATGCCCTGGATGAATGCTCCACCCCACCCTTGGTTCTGCTCTCACTCAGCCATCAGAAAGGGAAGTACATGAAAGAGGGATGGAGGGAGAGGTCACGTCGAGGCATTCTTGAGTACTACATACTGAATGATGAGGGGACTGAAATTCACAAAGATTAAAAGACAAAGAAAAGAAAAATGGTCAATAAATGCCTTAGTATTGTCTTTCAAAGCCCAAGAGCAATTACATTCTCTTAAATATCATGGTACACCTCTGCTCAAGAACCTGCATGGAGCCATGTGGTGGTGCACACCTGTAATCCCAGCACTCAGGAGGCTGAGGCAAGAGGATCACTGCAAGTTCAAGGCCAGCCTGGGCTATGGAGTGAGTTCAAGGTCTGCCTGAACTATGAGATCTTGTCTCAAAAAGCAAAACAAAGCAAAACTCTGAATGGCTCCTCTGGTCTATATTTAAGAATCCATTTAAAATCCCTCCCTCCTATCCTCGAGGTTCTCTCAAAACTTTGTCCTACCCACTGAGCCAACCTTCCTTTATTGCCAACACAAACCCTTGGTTGTAAACAGGTCTTTATTTCTCACTTGTGCTGAATGATTCCACATTCACCTTGTTTCTCTTACCTAAGGTGCCTTTCCCTCTCCCCCTGCCTATTCAAAACCAGAATGCCATCCAAGTCCCTACTTGTCATGGACTGAATGTTTATATCTTCCCCAACACACATCTGTTGAAATTCTAATCTCCAAAGGGATGGTACTCAGAAGTGTGGCCTTTGAGAAGTGATTAGGGCAGAAGGACAGAAATTCATGAATGAAATTAGTACATTCAAAAGAGGAAGTCCAGGGTGCTCTCTCCCCTCTTTTCTGCCATGTGAGGATAGAGCAAGAAAACTTATTATCTATTCATCACCAAATGCTTAATCTGCTGGTGCCCATCTCCAGAAGTGTGAGAAATAGATGTTTAATTCACCCAAGTCTATGGTTAGTTTTGTTACAGCAACTTCATACTAAGTCACTTTTTGCCCATAAGGCTTTTCAGCTTCACAAAATGCTACTAATCATCCCTTTTGGACTGAAGTTCTAAGTGCTTAGCACACTTCCTCTGCCTTTTTGTGCCAATGTTTAAGTGTTTCACCTATGTTAGTTTGCTCCTCCTCAGCAAAAATATATGCTTTCTGAGGGTCTTTAGGGAGATCCTGTCTGACAGGTAACTCCAGTCACCCTTGTCCCAGGCAAAGTTACAAGTATGTTTCCAAAATATTTGCTATACTTAATTTAATTCACCTCAATTTGTGAAAAAATGGAACTAATGCTACTACAAGTCTCAGTTATCATCAGGGTTGTGAAGTACTAACATATTCCTACAGATGCAAAAGCACATTTTAATCTATTTGCATATTTTTCGATGGTACTGCAGAGCAAACTCAGTACCATAGAGGGGCGCTCTAGCATTAAGTTACACCCCTAGCCTTTTAATTTAATGTAAAACAAAATTATTATTATTATTTTTGTCTTTTTGAGACAGGGTTTGACTATGCAGTTCAGCCTGACTTTGAACTCACTTTGTAACCCAGGCTGGCCTTGAACTGCAGTGATTCTCCTACCTCAGCCTCCTGAGTGAAATGGATTACAGGTGTGCACCACCAGGCCCAGCTAATTTTTAAATTTTTGAGACAGGTCTCTAAATTGCCCTGGCTGTCCTCAAACTTGACACCTTCCTGCCTCAGATTCCTGAATAGCGGGGATTACAGATGTGTGCCACTGTGCCTGATTCCCACTTGTATAAATTAAGGTAACTCTATTTTCGGCTCACTAGGAAAGTCTGTGGTGTTCGAGTAGAAGATAAATTTTGTTTTAATCTGACATTTTGAAAAAAAATTAAAGGACAACAAAACCATTGCATAGTTTCAGTCATGACATGGTAAATGTTAATTAACATATATGTCTGCTGAGGCCTAGCTCATTTAATGATATTTATTTATTATGTAGTGCTGAGGATGGAACCCAGGGCCTCACACATGCTAGGCATGTGCTTTACTACTGAGCTATATACACAGCCCCAAGTTCATTTAATTTCAAGAGCCACATGAGGTAAGAGGACTGTGCTATTAGAAAAGGCGAAAGATTTATATGATTTGAAGAGAAACCAGAGTGACTGTGCTATTAGAGGTGATAGGACAGGCGGAGATCTTGGCAAGATATTACCCTTAAGCAAAACTCTGAAGTCAATAAACAAGATCATTTAAATGTATGCATATGAAGTATACTGTGTATAAAGCATAATTTAAAACATTAAGCATTTGAATAAACAGTAAAATAATTGACCTTCACCTATCCCATCTTTGGAAACGCAATCTTTCCTTACCCCTCCTCTTATCCCCGCTTGGTTTCATGCTCCTTGTCTTTGGCAATCTCCACTTTCAATGCTCTTCTGAGCCTGCAGCCAATGCTCAGAGGTACTGACCCAGCTAGCAGTCCCAGCAGCTAGCAAGTTGCTTATCACTGCAAGGATCTCTATGTTCTGCAGCCCCCACAACTGTGTTGGCAACATGTGATGAAAAACATCTGGAGGAACTATTTCCTCTGATGGAAGAAAAGCATGTCCTTTAACTGTCCACTCAAAGGTAATTTGAATAAATAAAATTATTTTGGTTTGGGGCAGTATCTTTACATAAGATACACATGCATTCTAAGATTTGGATGAAAAATGATCATTTCGGTCAAGCATCCAGATGTTTCCAGAAGTTGAGGACTCATGTACTACTGTCTGTGTCTTGGTACAGGAGTACCAACATGTGTTCCACTCAAAACTGCAAATGGTTTTGGTATGATGCTCTGAATGTATCGCAAACACTTTTGAATTGAAGTAAGGTTCTGCCAGGTTGCCTCCCAGAATCTGTATAATTTTCAAATAAGCACCAAATTTTAATAATGGAGTTTAACTTTATAATTTGGCTTTAATTGGAATTTTTCTATATTTTTCTTTCTGTGACAAAATATCTTAGAGATACAACTTTGATGATGTAAAAAACTTAATCTATAATTAGCATAATTTAAATGTATAATTGGTACATTTAAGAAGAATTAAATGTAACAGCTTATAATTTAGAGAATTTTTAAGCACTTAGGCATTAAAAAAATCAATTACACAGAAGACAAGGTTAAATAATTTTTTCCTCTATGAGTGGGATATAGACCCCTGCTAATTTCTTGGTGCTAAATTTCTACATTAAACTATTTGCACTGTAATGGTTAGCATTTTATTGAGATTATAGAACAAAAGATAAAAAAATCAATATCACTGGAGTGAGTGTGCTACAAAATGAGCTAACTAAATATTTACTTCACTAGAAAAAAATAAAAATGCAACATTAAATATTAGTGAGATTACAGTTAAACTGATTACAGCAAATTTCATAATTCATAGTCAAAATTTATTGAGAGTTGAATACACATTGCTTCTTGAATCAGTAGATTAAAATCTCTGAATGATGAATCTTAAGTATTTGTAAGATGTCTCTGGAGTTTTAGAATTGGTATTATGAGTTAAGGCTATTTAATTTTTTTCTAGAAAGCTTGTCATTGTCCTTCACTATTGTCTTGAGTTTCATACAGATTTTTAAAAATCACTAGTAAGAAATTTTAATAAATAAAAAGAAATTGATATCTGAAATATCAGGGATTATTAATTTTGAGAACATATAGTGAAAGACTT
The DNA here is from genome assembly GCA_004027595.1 of Dinomys branickii. Lineage (NCBI taxonomy): Eukaryota > Metazoa > Chordata > Mammalia > Rodentia > Dinomyidae > Dinomys > Dinomys branickii. The sequence goes on from PVLD010008770.1 coordinate 13,530, forward strand.
CAATATACATTATATAAAAGTACTTGTTCTTAGTAAATTAGAGTTTAGAAACGTCACCAAATTGTATAGGCATATAAATTGAGACACAAACTTAGTTGAAGTTACCTAGAAAGTGAGAGATTTAAAATTCAGATCTACAAATCTGTGCTTTTAAGAATTTTTCTTCTTTTGCTTCTTTTTTAAAATCATAAGCATGTTCTAAAATAGAATGGAATAATAAATCAGAGTGCCTCATCTGCTATATATTCATGAGAAGTGTAACTGTTTCTTACTATTCTCAGAAATCCATCCACAGCATATTAAGTACACTAGAGAATCATACCAGTGAAAATCAAATTGATTTTAAAACTTCTGTACATATAACAAGATGCAGCCACACTCTAAGTCCGGTGCTGCTGGCATTTCTGCAATGTAAAGGATTGAAAAGTGGGGCTGACTCCACTTTCCCTGATTTCCGTGACCTGCAGTAACTTTGGTCTGTCTCAGCAGCTTGCCCCACTGCATTCAATTTCAAATCACTTAACTTCACTGAAGTTATTCAAAATGGATATGCAAAACCTTACTCTGGAATTGCAAGGGAAATACTATCGTTTATATTTTTGAGTAGGTAATATTTTGACCAAACTAATATCCTCCCAATCTATCTGGTTAGTTTTAAGCATGCGTCTGATTTTAAAGAGCACTATAGATAAAAGTTCTGGCTTATGGGGAATTTTGACTATTTAAGAACTTCATTTTTGACCCCTCTAATTATGCAGAAGTGCGATATTTGCTGTGTTTTAAAGGTTAATGACCATGAACAGGATAGTTTTTTAAGTCATTTGAAAATGTAATCTCTTCAAACTTACTGGAAATTAATTTATCAATAAGGTTGAAAAGTTGAAGGAGGGATAAACTTAGTTAAAATGAACTAAAAATCCATAGGAACTAAGTATTGTATACCAAATTTGTTATCAAGGAATCAATCAATACACGTAACAGTTACTTAAAGATATGTCATTGTGTAGAAAGAGATCATAAAAATTTCTTGATATGCTACATTTATGATTACCACAGTAGTAAAAATCCACAAAAAAGTGAAAGTTGAGAGCTCATTATGCAGTTTGAAAATATATTTAATTCTTCTATGTGATAGTTGCATGTGCAAAAAAATTAAATATTTTTATTTTTCAATAATAATGATTAATAAGCCACTGGCTAAAAGAACAGTTACAAGAACCTTACTGAATGATACTTTGGGTAGATGCCTATTATAGTACTCTCTGTACATTACACCTAGCCCATCTCCTCCCTTTGATTGACAGCAACTTGAGGGCAAGGAATTGTGTTGGTTTCTATCTCTGAATCCCAGGAGCCTAGCAAAATACCTGGCACACACAAGGCATTTGAACCTAATTGGAATACATCAGTAATACTACCATGTAGAGGTAGAGGTGCATGGGGGAGAGCTATATCCATTAACAAGCAGGGA